>VYXG01008978.1:216404-259221 GCA_013397235.1 Lanius ludovicianus | reverse complement strand
GGCGGGCGGGGCCGCCAAGGGCAGCCCCCACAGCCGGGCGCCCGCATGGCCGAGGCGCTCCCGTGAGGTCCTTCAGACAGGGGGGTTTATCCGGAAATATCCAGTGCGCCCATCAATATCGTCTGTCTGAGCAGAGGTCAGGGTGGTTTGTGCAGGTGAATTGAGGTTATTCCCGCACGGAGCTCCAAAGCGGCTGCTCGGAGCGCTCCTGCCGCTGTCCCGCGGGGCCCGCGGTCTGTCCCCTCCCGGAGAAGGGTCACATTCCCAAGGTCACCCTCCCGACCACCTGCCCTCTTTCCTTGGGGAACAGCTCGGTTTCATCCAGCACAGTGTGTTTTAACAGAGTTAAACCCATAAGTACTTGTTTTCCCCCAATGTCGCTATTTACAGCTCCAGCCTGGATGCTCATGGTGAACTTTTTCGGGTCCATCTGTCTTGGAGGGGTCATTTCCCGAGCCTTGGTAGCAGCTGTGTGTGTCTGGAGATGGAGGGACAGCTCCGAACGTCTGTAAATCTGGCATCACCCTCCATGCCATCAGTAAAAATATTACACATTAGAATTTCCTCTGTTCAGTTGGGATTGTGTTTTCTCACTGCTGCCTTCAGCTCTGCCCCGTTGGGGTTTGCTCATTTGTTTATTTTGCTGGGGTTTTAATGGATAGTGGAAGAGCATGCACGTGCTAAGAGTATTAAACATGCAAGTGCAAAGGCCAGATCCTTCTTATCATAATTGTAATAATTACATTGATAAGCCTACATGCAAGTGATGCGTGGAGCTGTATAAATCAGGTTAAAGTACAACCCCCAGTGAGAGTGGTGCTGTATACATTTGGCAATGTCCTCAAAGCCCCAAGTGTTCATAATTGTATCCAAATAGAGTAAAGCCGGTTGCAAATAATGTTTATATTTTAATTAAACTGCAGAAAGGCAAGAGAATTTCATCCTGACTATAGGCAGTAATCTCGCCCGTGGATGGTGAGCAGATCTATTTATTCAGTGGAAATAAATTTGTTCTATGAGAATGGAATTTTGTATTAAAAGAGATAATTTTTGGCTTATGTTGAGTTATTTTTCTTTCCTTGCGTAGGAAACTTCCTTTCCCTTGTGTACTGAGATGATTTGGGGATGATTTGCTCTGGAAGTGTTGACAGTGTCTAAGTGTGATGTCTAAAGGGTGTTTTGATGACTTATTTTGCTCTTTCATTGTGTTGAGCTGAGGCTGAGTGGGAGGCAGCATTCCTTTCCACTGCAGGAAACAAAAGTGGTTCCATCATCTCTGACCCGCAGTGGGTGACTCTTTGCATGCTCCAACCTGGGTTCCTCCTAATTAATAGGGAGTATTAATGATAATTCTGTTTTTATCAGCAGTAGCATTGGTAGCATTAATGCTACTGGGGAGGAATCAAAGTCAAATGTTCTGCAGTTTCTCTAGAGCTGTTTGATATGATGCTATGTGAAATAAATATTTTTTTAGCTCATTTCATTGTTATACAAGAACCTGGTATCAGCTTGAGCTGTGGAGTGCTGTAGTAAAGCCTTCAGCAAGTGTTTGGTTCATTCCCTCACTGACCATTGAAATTCTTCCTACAGGTGGAAAAGAACAGCAAGGCCAGGTAAGCCCCAGTCCCAGCCAACAGCTGCACAAAGGGAACTGGAAAGGATGGTCCTGGTGCTCAATTCTTGGTGCTTTTTGTATTTTCTTGATGTTGTCATTGATGTCACATTGTACTCTGGGTTAAAGGATCTGTTTGGAAATGGCTTCATGGAGTTCTTGAGTGTGTCACCAGCGAGAGGAAGGTGTTAAATGTTCTGGTATGAAGAATCTGAATTTCAGACAGCCTGTTGCCTGCTGCTCTGGTTAGATGGTTATTGGAGAGGGAGAATCTCATTCCTTAGGAGACTCAGAGAACACGAGTTGAACTGTGGCAGCTCAAGGTTTTGTCAGAGACCTTTCCAGACAGAACCACCTTTGAGTGTGGCAACACAGCTGATTTGGTTTTGAGCTAGAAATGTGTGGGTTTGTCCAGCTTATGTTCTCTCTGTGAATTTTGAGAGCACCAGGAGGGAAAGGTCTCTCCAAAATGTGAGGCTGCATTTCTGAAGCACTCTGGTGTGCCAGCAGCACTTGATGAGCTCTGTGCTGCTTCCACTTGCTTCAAGTACCCACTTCACACAAAAAAATGTGATGGTTTGGGTTTAGGTTTAAGACAAATGCTCATGTGAAGAAAAGTGTGCAGAATTTGGCCTTAAGTGTGGGAGTTCATTGCTCAGGTCATTACTCAACCACGGGGTGCAACTTCTGACAGCGCTCCAGCCACTCCAGAGTGAACTTGTTCCAGGATTGCCCTTCCTCCAAATGCTTTTACAGTGTGGATTTATGGACACTCGGAAATCAGGCTGCTGTGTGCTGCATATTCCTGTTTTCTGAGCTTTCCCAAGGCTTGGTTTTCAATCTGTAGCTGAGTTTCTCAGTGAATTTATGTATGTATGTATGTATTTATGTGTGGGTTCCACAGTACAACACAGTTGTTCTCCGTGGAAGAAATGCAGATCCACCCAGGATGTAGCTCACAACAGCTCTTTGTACAAAAATTCCTATTTTTTAATTCTGATGTGAATGGAAATACATCTATTTTTTTTTTCCAATTCTTGAAATATTTCTGGTTTGATTGGGCAGAGGAAGAATTGGAATGAACCCTTGAGTGGGAATGGAGTGGAGGCCCAATTCTGCACCCTTGGAAGCCAGTGTCAAAACACCACATTATGCTCAGTTTTAGTCAACAGACTTGAATGAAGAGCAAAATCTGATCTCAAAAAATTACAACAGCTATTAAGTGGATTCAAGTATTTTGAGCCAAGTACTCCATGGGACTGTTTCAGAATAAAATGAGTGATGGTACAGAGATAATGGGTTTGCCATCAATTCAGTAATTTTTACGATTGACCTCACTCACAAATTAACCTAACATTCTTTAAGGCTTTGGATTTTAAAATAAGAACATTTGCATCAAGACCAATTAGTTTAGATCGAATGTCATCGGTGACCAAGAATATCGTTAATGTAACAATTGCAAAGTATTTGGAAATTAGTATTATCTTTTTCTTTGACACCAGGAATATGAGGGTCCCTTCCAACCCAGACCAACCTGTGATTCTGTGATTGCCAGGCACTGAAACTCTGTTACATACAACTTCTTTAAAATGTCTCTTCCTTCAGCCTTAGGGTTTCCCAGATGTAAAATTCTGTCATTATCTCACTTTTGTTCAGGTTGTTGGGGCAGTTTGGGGGTTTCTATGAGAGCTTTGCTGCACACAGAGTTCCCCAGGAGTGCTGGGGTGACTCTTGTAGGATAGTTTTGATTCCTGTGAATGTATTTGGAAACACTTCCTTGTGGGGGCATTTCAATTGGTTGGTATTGTGATGGTTTTCAGAATGGATCCTTTTTATGGGAAAAGGAGAGGAAAAGGCTCAAAGAGCAGAGCTATAGGAATTCTCTTCCCACATTCATGCTGGGTGGTCTCTGTAGGGTAGATTGTGCATCAATCCTGATATTTCTGAATGTCAAAGACAATTATCTGGAGTGTGAGGTTATTTTTAGGCGTTATTTAGAGGTGTGGACATGCAGCACTCAGCTGTTGGATGCCTTAAAAAGAACAGACACTCTCAAAGGCCAGAGCACAATATAAAATATCCATGACCAAGCCCTATGTCCTATCCTGAATCTTTAATGTCCATTTACTTTTCCTAACATCTTTATTTTTCCACTAGAATTTTCTAAATCTCTCAAGAATATCCTATATATACTATGCATCCTGAAGAGATATTTCAGGTTAACCAAGGCCCAACCCTCTCTGTTCTTGGGAATTCCAACAAATGTCACTGCCTGTGGAGGAATATTCTGCCCATGGCATGTGGCACAGCAGTTTGGCTTGTCCTTGGAGCACGGTGCCAGGGAGGGAGGTCCTCTGCAGCAATGAGATTTTCCAGTAGGGCTTGAATGATTCCAAGCAGAAATTCCTGAATTGTGAGAAGTCACTGTTGGAATGGGAGAGACTTCATTTGTGCTGCTGCTTCTGGTGGCACTGCCATCCTTGCTGGTGCTGGTGGCACTTGGCACCACTCCTGAGGAGGGGCTTCTGTACCAGTTACTCTAAAAAAAACCCACCAACCAACCAACCAAAAAAAAAAAAAGCTGAAGAAAAGTTTGGGAGGTTTATCCAACAGGAGCCATCTTACCTGAAGTTAATGACTTTCCCCAAATTTACAGTGACATTAATATACTGCTTATGGGGCTTTTATGCTTTTTTTCTTGTTTTCCTTTGCTTTTCCAGAGACAGTAGCTGGTTTACACATTAAAGAATTGTAGTAATGTATTTACTGGTCATCTTTTCAGGCTCTACTTGTTTAAAACTAGGTCAGTCACAACAGTAACTGTCCTAAACTCAGTTTTCTAGAAAAATACATCAATTTTTGCTTTTGCCCTTGGTGTCTAAGTTATTTTATGTGTATAAATATATATATGAAATGTCCATTATCTGAATAACCCTTGAACCAAAGTTTGTCATTGAACTTTGGAGGCTTTGGCTTTGCAAATCAAAGTTAATTAATGGTTTGGGGTTTTCTTTTGTTCTGGGAATGTTTGGTTTGATTTTATCAGGAGTATGACCAGAGAGAGGGGAAGAAATGCAGAGTGAAAATTGTCATCAAACTGTACTTTTAATAGGACTTAAATTTTAACTCTTATGCTTCTTTTCTTTGGAGAGTGAAGGAGCTCTGCTCCAAAGAGCACAGGAATTGCCACTCAGAGCTGAAATGTGTTCACTCTGCTGTGTCCTGAGAGTGCCCATCATGATCTGACTCAAAGGGAGATGCTAGAAATTCCCATTAGTGGGATTTCAGGGTTGGATGGGACCAGCTAATCCACTCCACCTGAGAAATGCAGTCCTTGGGGTCCTGCACCACTGGAGGTATGGCCCAGCAGGAACAGGGAGAGCTTAGAAAAGTCATGTTTAGTGTTTTGGTGAAAAATGAGCTTGACAAAAAGGAGGCATTGGTAATGGATGCTGGCCAGTTTGTCATTTTTAGGGAACACATCCAGGTTTCTCTGGTGCTGTTAAACTGCCATGCAAGGGCAGCACTGATCCCTTGTCCTCAAAGCACTGCTGGAATAGATGTGTAGCTCAATGCATTCTTCTTAATCAGAGAGACATTTCCTGTGGCATCACTTCTGTTATGTTTTCTTGCAGTGACCCAAAAACCTGGCTGCTTTGGAAAGTGGATAGTATTGGCAAGCAAAGAAATATGGCAAGTAAAAGTCTCTTTTAGATCCAGTTGATGTCAGTGTTTTCTTCAAAGAAAGGGCAAGTCACAGCCCTGAAGGCTCCTGAGGAGGAGTAAAGGCACTGATTAGGGCAAAGATTTGTTGTTCAGTCCGTGCTTAATTCTCCCCTTCAGTTTTAAACCAACAAAGAATTGTGGATGGATCTAATTTATATAGAAAATACAAACTTGAATTCCTCCTGTTATCAGTGGGGGGCTGTGACTACAGCCAGGGAGGCTGATGGAAAGAATGGCAATTGTTAAGCTGTGACAAGTGGGAATTCTGCCAAGGCTGACAGTGAGAACAGCACCTGAAAGTCAAGTGCCTCTCACTGGCTTAGAGACAGCCAACAACTACATGAAATTCTTGTTGAAAACCCTTGTTTTAGAGCAGGTAACAAATAGAACCCAGACCCTATTTTTCCTGCTTTTGGCCCAAGCTCTCAACAGCCTGCAGGTTGCTGGCATTGCCAGAATTGCTGTTTCCTGTCTGCATGCACAGGTCCTCTTTGGGCTGAGGACACACCCTGCCCCCTGTGCTTGTGCCTGGAGTGGAGAGCAGCTGAAAACACGGTTCTCTCTGTTGGGTTTTTCTGTAGAGTGGTGTATTGCACCTCAAGACTTCCCTCTGCCCTGCCTGGAGTGCCCTCAGCTTGCTGGCAGCCTCGCCAGGTTGGCAGTGGTGGTGCCACAGGCCTTTGCCAGCCCCTCCGAGCCAACCAGAGTCTGTCCCAGCCTTCAGAGCACAAAGCCCTGATAAGAAGGATCTCTAACAGGTACGCTTCAGAGATAAGGAGGAGGTGTTCCTAAAATCAGTTGTTGTCAGCTCCAAGCAGGAGTGAGTGCCTCGTGTGTCACGGAAACGCTGAGTATGTGCAGAATAAACTGTGTGTGTATCGAAGTATGAACCTATAATTACACCATTAAAGTGTAAAATTCAATCTTTACAAACTTCTGGGAGATTCAGGAATGTGGCTTGCTTTGGACTGTAATTAAAATATGGGCATTTGGATTAAAAATAGCTCCTTTCTGACCTACATTTCTGATGTAGGTCAGTGGAGGCACTTCTCAGATGTATTAGCATTTTGGACACTTCATCTTAGCAGCATATTGCATCTCCTGGAATAGGTTAGGAGAGGCAAGGCAGGAGGAATTGCTGCATCTCAAGTCATCCAGAAAGGTTGCCAAGTTTCTCAGGCACCAGAGAGGCAGAATAATGAGGATTATATTTAATTTGGGCTGGAGAGGCAACCGTGGGGTGTAGAGCAGAGGCAGCTCAGATCATCTTGTCTCTGTGGGGGAGGGAGAATTTATAACTCTAGCTGGCTCCAAAGCAAGCTGTGTGTGCATTTGTGTGTATATATATATTTATATATATGTATATACAAATCTGGATGTGTATATAACACCCTCTGTATATATGTATGTATGTACATGCCTACAGTGTACAATATGTGTATCTATAGAAATGTATACATTTATATGAATTTATATTTCTCTATATAAATAGTCATGCAACTATGGGAAATCACATTTCCACAGTGTGTCCTTTTCTGTAATATCCCCCTCCCTCCCCCCCAAAAAAAGCTGCTTCCATTAATGTCATATTGCACAAATGTCTTAAATTTTCTTCTCTGTTTAGAAAGGAGTGGTGCTTAGTGGCTCAGCACAAGCTGGGAGGTTTTTACTCTTCCAGAGGACTTCCATTAAATCATGAGTTGCTCCACAGCTGTTCCACATTTGTGAGATAAAGTGGTGGCCAAAATGACTCAGGGTTGGTTTTATAGGCAAAGGAAAGGGTTGTTGACTGTGCACTGGAATCTTCTATTGTGCTCTCAGAGTTTTGATGGTAAAATATCTGCACTGATAATTACTCTGGTTGCTGTTAATTTCCCAGTTATTGGCTTGAACAGGGGAAAAAAAGATGAATTTCCTGCTCTAAAGTAAGTTATCTGCAGTCTGGTTATGTTGCCTCAGTGATGTATGGATTTCCATTTAGGGTCAGGATGTTGGGCTGTAAATCAAGACTCTGAGCTCAGTGAACATCTAGTTTGGGGTGTGTCTTTTATGTTCTAATTGATTTTAAATAATTTCAATTCATTATCAGAACAAGCTATACCTTAATTCATGATAAGCTCAAAGAATTTCTCATTCATATCAGGGTGAATTTTGCACTTGACTTCAGTGGGGTTGAACGAGGTCAGAGCGTTTCATTCAGCACTGGCATAAAAACAATCTTGTAGTTGTGCAACTATTAATGAAAATTGTAATTTTGTAATAAAAGCAGCCTAAAAATGATTGTTAGTTATGTTTTCTATAACACCTCTCTATGGATATGTTGGGCATTGGGTTTGATTTTGTGTTGTTAATCCTTACTCGGAGCCGGGAGCGGCTCAGCCCCTGGAATAACAGACCATAACACGCTGCATTTGAAAGGGAAAGCTGCAAAGTAACGATGCCTCAGCATTCCTAAAGCTGCGTGCCCGGAGTCGGGGCTGATTGCTGAATTACCACATGCATTGTGCAAATATTCCAAGGGATGTAGGTCACGGTAGCGTGGGTTTGTCACGGGGATTTTGGCTCCCTGTGGCAGAGCCTGTGTCCAGTGCTGCAGAAAAAGCTCCTTGTGCCTCCACCCTGAGCATTCCCAGGCTGCCCTGGTCCTTGGAGCAGGGTGGGAATGTCCTGCTGCCCTTCTGCCAGAGTTTGGAAGCTGGGATGTGATTAGGAAAGAAAAAAAGGGAAAATGGATTATTGCTTCCAAAGTCCTTCGCTGCCTTTAGGGGAGAAGACAGACAAACAAACATAAAATCATCACGGAAATCAAAACAAACACCCAGAACATAAGACATTCAGTGAAATGTTTCTCCTGAGCTTCTGGATTGTGCTTTGCCTTATTATTTCATCTAGGGGAAATCAGCACTTTATAGGAAAGTGCTTTCCAATCTCTTTTGCATAAATGTTACAGTGAAACTTCTGTGATGTATAGCTGCCTGTTCAAGAAAATGGGTCATTTCCATACAAATGTCATATTTCTATGCAGAAAAATGCTGAATTCATACCCCATCTTCTAGTTAAAGCAATCCCTTTGCTGGTTTTGTGATTTCAGCATATTTGCCTGACTGGAGACAACCAGAAGAGGAGCAGAAAAAATGATTATTTTTTAATTAACTCATGCAGGCCTAATGTCAGGCTAAGCACTTGAGTGGCAGTGTCTCTGGGGCACGCACAGGAATATCATCCTCCAATGGCTGAATTTCTTCTGAGCGAGGAGCATCAGACTTTGAGCAGAGTGAATCACAAAGCTCCGAGAGCTGCTGCTTTGCTGAGAGTCTGGAGACTTGGGGAAAGGAGTTTTTCTGATGTCACTGTTAAAGAAGATGTCTGTGTGCTCAGGGGAGCAGCCACTCACACAAGGAGCCCACAGGCTGAAGCCAGCAGAGCAGTGATGAGCTCTGCAAATGTCCTCGTCCTCTGCAGCAATCTCTTCCTCACAGGATGGATTTCATCTAAAATGAACCTGGCCTCCCAGCACTGCTGCTCTAAAGAAACAACAAACCCACCCTGCCTCTGGAAAGTTGAATTTGGCCATGCCACTTTATATTTGGGAAAGGAACAGTGGATTTTAGGATTGCAGTTACAAACCAGGTGGATGCTAGAGATGGACAACCAAAGAACTGCACTGCCCCAAAGGCTGTAGGTGCCTGCTGCAAATCCTTGGAGCTCCACTGCTCCCAGCACAGCAGTGCTGCTGTCCCTGTGCTGCTGAGGTGACCGAGTTAGTTGGTACCTGCTGCTGGAGCTTTCGAAACCGCCATTAGAATGTCTTTAAATAATTAAGATGAATGTGCCCAGCTTCTCAGCTCGTGTGAGCTGGCTTCACCCAGCAAACTTCTTGGGCTGCTTCACTCTGTAGGAGGAGTTTTTCTCCCTTTCACCCATGGGAATGCAGAGAAGTCACTGCTGTGGTATGGCCTTTGGTGGCACCAGTGTCCTCAGGCCCCTGCACAGGCTGTTCATTCACAAAAGGTTTTCAGGCTCCTGCTCAACCTCTGCACGAGCTTCTACACCCACTAAAAACATCTACACTAAAAGCTGCTCCTGCACTTGTGTGCTGGAAAAAAAATCCCCAAGGAAATCTTCCTTTTCCAAATCCTGCTTAAACCAAATAAAGATATTTCCCCGTAATAATAAGGATAAAGCTCTATATAATGCATTTTATTGATAGATAAGCAGGTATTGACCACCAAGGCTTTGTCTGGAGCGTAAGACACAATTCCCAATTTTTCCTCTGACAAAATATTTTCCTCCTCTTCCCTCTGTAAATCATTTTGGTGCAGACTCATCCAACTTTAATGAGATACAATTTGTTCCCAAAGCAGCAAATAGGAAAGGAAAGTGATCTGAAGAGGTTTGTGTCTCAAGGAGAGCAAAACATTCCCAGGGAAAGGCCTCTCCCACCCACTAACCTGGAACTGTGGGGCATTGTGTTCTACCTAAACATCTTCAAATTAATTAGAGTTTAACTGGAATTAAACTCTGTTCCCACTTTCCTGTCTCCATGGGGAAAACAGTGAAAATTTCTTATTTCATAAAAATACTGTAATATGTGTTATTAAATGTCCAGACCCTCTATTTAATGGAGCTTTGCATAAATACCAAAAAAAGGGGAAAAGTTTGAGGCTGGTATTTCTTTTCATAGGAAGGGATTTTAGGAATGAAGTAAAAACTAAACAAACAAGAGATTACATTATTATTATCCAATTAACAATTAACATATCAGAACACTGCACTATGGTAATAAATCACTGACAAATCTGGACAGAGATGTGTCAGGATCCAGTTCTGGCCATTTAAGCCTGTGCTTAAGTTGCTGAAGATTTTTCATCTTCGAAAATTCTCCATGAGAATCTCCACAGAAAATGTCAGCTTTTAACTGGAAAATAAAATCCTCAGGCTAACTTTTATTGTGATTATTTGGAAGCTGAAAAAAAAATGTGAGTTCTTGAATGTTACTTCAAACAAAAACCTTTTCAAAATTGTTTTCATCTGAAGAAAAACCCCACATTTTTCATCTGAAGAAAACTCCCTTTTGAAGCATAGAGAAGCTTTCTGAAAATAATACTAATTTAGAAGAAAATATGATTTTAACTAACCTTTCTACTCATAGAAACAACAATTGTTTTTTTTTTTCTCTTTTATTACCAAACTTTTGTGTGCTTTGGTTTGTGTCAGTTTTGTCTGTAGGGAAAAAAATGGTACTGTGGAAAAAAAAAACCACTCAGGCACATGAAGGTTATAATCTTTTTAATCTAAAATTATATCTTAGTTCTCAATAATATCTTAAACTTCAGTAATTGGCTGTTTTAAGGCACAAATAAAAGANTGAAGTATTGAATGGAAGAATAATTAAAGTACCAGTGGTAACAGGTTAAAAAATTAAAAAACCTGGGTTTCCACTGCCAGAAATGTGGATGGAATCAAGAGGGGCTTGAGAATGCCTAATCCTTTGGAATTAATATCCAATAATTTTCTCACTTCTGATATTACATTAATCCAAATGCAAACTATGACTGAGTTCATGATCTTTGTTGCTGCCACCAGGTAATATTTTTAGCAGATGAATAACTAGGAATAAGAGAACCCAGAGAAAAATTGCAATTAGTTTTTATTTTCAATGACAGGCAACACTACACCCAAAAGTTGTGCTATGTATAATCAAATTAATGAAGTAACTGTAAAATTGAATGATTAATTATGGAGAGAATGGTGAAAGAGGCCAAATGTGTGTCTTTAGTTGGCACTGTGGCATTCAGCTGTGTGTGGGCAGGTCCTTGACTGGTTAACACCAGAAATGAGATGTTTTTTCTGAAGTTTGACCCTTTTACACATCCTATTTTTTTTTTTCCACAGGAAAATGTCCCTGCAATATGAGGAGAATAGTCTCAATGGCCTAATTTATATTTATTTTAGCTTTAGTGCCACAACTCTTGTCCTCAGTAACCCAATGGTCCTTGAAGGAGGGCAAACAAACAGGTTTTCATCTGTTTATTTGTGCGTGAACCAAAAAATGTGCAGAGAGGCTGAAACTCCGTGTGTGCCTAGGCAGGGCTGGCAGCACGATATTCACGATATTCACGGATAAAGGAATTCTTGCTGGCAATGTCACAGGCTCAGAGAGCTCAAATTAGCCCCTGGGAAGACAAAGGCTGTGCTGTGCACACCTGCAGCTGTGGGTAAACGAGAGAACAACGGGCATTGTTAAGGTGTTAAAGCACTGAATTTCTGTCTTACCTGCCTTATTGGCTGCCTTTCAGTCCCTGTAATTAATGTGCCTGCAGTGGGTGGATCTCTTTACATTCCCCTGTTTCTTTTCACAGCTTAATCAGAGCAAGAGAAACCCTTTTAAGATTCTTTGTGTTTTCCAAGTTGCTCCATGCTGTGGTGAGTTGGCTGGAGAGAGCCCAAACAGGGAGATGAACTCCTGGAATTTAATTGATGTTTGATGCTGAAACTTTCCAGTTGTTTCAGTTTTGGGCTGGTTTCCAGTTCTTAACTTTGTAGCACCGTGTAATGAGGAAAGTAAACCCCAATATTCGGGAAGTCCCAAGCTGTGAAGCCATGCAGCTGATCCCCAGTACATTTCCTAGGAAACCTGTGCCAGGGCCTCACCAGCCTCTGGGTAAAGAATTTCTTCCTAATATCAGAAACTGCAAGATCAGCCCTTGAGTTTCTATAGGTTCAGGGGAGTGTAATTTAAAGCAGAATTTACCTCCGGTGGTTTGGTGAAATTAAAAAGCAGCATTTTAGTTCTGGTTTAAGAGTGAAAATTGATCACACTCAGCAGCTCAAGAAGGGAAATAACAAAAGCTGTTTCTACAGTGGTTTCAGAAACCTGCAGTGGCTCATACATCACTGAATTCCATCCACAAGTGCACCCTAACAGAAAAAATCAGGCTGTTTTTTAGTGCTCCTGTTTGGCTTTAGGCAGACAGGGAGGAGGCTGAGACCAGTCTTGGAATCTGGCGAAAAATTGCCCAGGATGGGGACATTGTGTTTGTATTTAGCAGTGCATGAGATGCATCCCCATTCCATTGGATCAACTGGCTTGGATTGCCTGGGGCTGCCTTGATGGAATGAAGACCAGGAATTCTCTTATCCAGACAGAGCTCTCAGAATTTATTGTAACAGAAGTATCAAAACACATTCCTTGTAGTGTTTTACCTCAGCAACAAGCAGGGAGGAGCCTGCAAAGAACCCGTGGGCCCTGTCCTTGATGTGGCTCCTTCCCTGCACTGCCAGCAGGCTCAGCATCCTCAGCAGAAGCAAGCTCAGCCACTGTCACGTTTATTATGGCTCTACACACTTCACACGAAGAGTTATTTACTGTAACTCTGCCCATAAAGGACTAACAGCATTATTGGGAGCTGTCCTTTGCATGCCTGATGTCAGATGCAGCTGCAGATCACATTTACAACTGCAAACACATGCAATGGAGAGTCATAAATTATAGAGGAAGCAGCACGGAGTAACGAGAGATGTGTCAGCTCGAGTTTCTCGCTGCGGAGGCAGCAGTGTGGCAGGCAAGATTTATTTACTATTCCAGCCACTGGCTTTTTTGCTGTCAATAGCTCATCACTTTTAGTCTGCAAATAGGAATAAAGATGTTTTGCAAGAAGGAAAACAAAAGACAGCAGAGCAGCTTGGCCTCTGGGGTGAGTTACTGGAATTTTGGAGCTCCAGGTCTCAGTCTGCACCAGGCAGTTGGGGAAACTGTAGTTTTTGCTTGTCTCCCTCTCCTAATCTATTAACAGAGAAAAGCACCAATTAGTGTGTGGAAAGCATAATGTGAAAGCTGGGAATTAGTCCCATTTCCTCTAAAGGGGACACACTGGTCTCCAAGAGCCAGATCCAGAAGTGCCATGGTCCTGAGTGCTGCCAAAGAGCTGGAGAACAGCAGTGGGGCACAGGGATGGAGAAACATGAGCAGGGATCGGTGACACCGAGGCCACGGTGGCTCTGCAGAAATGCTGGGGAACATCCCTCGGTAAAGGTGGTGAGAAAGAGGACAGGGGTTTCTATTCAAACCAGCTGGAGTGGGAAACGAAACAGGGAACAATGTTTTGGATCTAATTTTTTTGCCTCTCTTTAGGGGTTTGCATTGTGTTGATGTGCAATGATCTGACAGAAAAAAAAAAACTGTTTTCCAGCCTAAAATTAAATCCAGGTGAAAATTATTCCCTGCCACCTGGGGTGCAGGTTGTATTTGGGCCAACGTTTCCACCTCAGCTTTCCCACCCTTTGCCAGCCGATGGGATTTATCTCTGCAGCAGCTGCTTGGTTTCAGTAGTTAAAGAGAAGGGCCAGCACCTGCAGAGCCAAGGCACAGGGACAGGGCTGGACACACGGATCTGCCCCACGGCCCTGGCACAGGGCTGGGCACAGAGATGTGCCCCGTGGCCCGGGGGTGCTGCCACACAGGATCTGCTTTGCTCCAGCCTGCTGGGAGCTGCTGCTCATCCCGGAGGGAGCAGCTTCCATCCCTGTGAGTCAGGGCAGAGCCGTGTCTGCAGGGAACACTGATCAAGCTGCATGCAGCATGCATGTTTGGAGGCTAAACTTAGTCCTCAGTTACTGGGAATGTCAGCTTGCATCATCAGTAAACTCAGAATGGAATAAGGCCAGAAGGGATTATGGATAATTCGGTTTATTTTGAATATTTTGTTCAGGCAAATCTGAACTGAAAAATCACAAGAATAGCCTTTAACAACAGGAACATAAAAATAATGCATTGACTCTTTTTGTGTTTATTTGGGAAAAAATAGCCACCTATGGTTGGGAAAGAACCCTTCTGATTGCTTTTGCAGGGCATGGTTCCTCCCATGACTTTGTGTGGGCACATCCCTGTGGACACACAGAGCTCAGCAAAGAGAGCTGGCTGCTGCAGAGAAATTCATGGAAACAGAAAGATCCTTTCAATGAAAGAAGTTTCTTTCCAGCCACTAAAGCAGTCCACAACACTCAGTAAAAGCAATGAAATGATTTCCTGGTGGACTCCCTCGCCATTTTATCATGTTGTGCCAGATTGTGCATGCTGCTGCTGAAAAGCAAAAAAACTCCCAAAAGTTATGTAGGCAAAATATCCTCCAAATTCCTCACTGTCTTTTAAAGGCCAAAAGTCCAAAAAGTCAGGTTTCAGTTGGGTTTGTCTCTTTTGTAAGAGTGCTTAGTGTTATTCAGTAGAATTTCCCATCTGCTGGGCTGGAAAATCTCAGTAGAGGAGGTGGATTTGTGTGTGATCAGAAATTCCAATGAGGGTAACTACAGTCAGAAGAAGGGCTGATGCTGCATCCATCATGAAGGTTTTATTTTTGCAGCTAGAACAGAAAATATACTGTGATTCAAGGCATGTACTCAACAGAAAAACGTAGAGATGAATACAAAACAGGGAAGAAAAACCAAAATTTTAGTTCATGCAAAATCCCCACATTTTTTAATATTTTATCTGAGTTTAAACAGAAAAAGGGAGACAACTTGATTGACTTGACCTTGACTTGAAAATCCAGAATATTAAAGTTTCCAAGGAAATAATATCAGATGTGAAATCTGTGGAGTCCTTTGGAGCATTTGGATGCTCTGACTGTGTACAAGTTGTTGGATGTCGTGAGTTTGTGCATTATTAATAAAAGTTGGAGCTTTGCATCTTCCCAGTTATAATTACTTCTCTAAATATCTCCAGGAAACAGAAGCATAAACCAGCAAGCATTTAGAAACCCTGGGTAAGCATCTTTTGCAGAATGTGCCTATAAAATGAGTCATGCTTCTGTTTACAGTTTGAAATTGGTTTTCAAATCATAAAAAAAGCCCAAGATTACAAAAATGGCCAAATCAAGGCTGTGACTGGGAGGTCACAGCTCTAAGTCAAGAGGATCTTGCTGACCTAGGGATGAGAATCCCCACTAGGATTGATGGATAGCTCTTGGTTATCAGTGAAACTCAGCTGAAAAATGTGTTAAAAGTCATCTATTTCATAAGAAGAAACCACATAAACTCCAGGCCATATCAACAGCAATTTTAAACAAATAAAAACTCACCCCTTCAAGTGCACTCATGTATAAAAGCCCCAGTAATTTCATTTATATGCACGACTATTATTAGATATAAAGCACACACACTGCAATCATTTCTGAGATGTCCTCAGGACTTCCAGAGATCTGTGGGTCTTGAACTCTTCTCCAGAATGATCAAAATCTGTTAAAAATATTGTCTGGCTCGTCATAACCACAGAGACAAAATTCTGCTCGTTGGCCTCTGAGGAGATTTGTCATTGTTTCATGAACTCTCTGACTGGGGATTTTGTCTCCCTAAATAAAATCCTGTCTAGGACTGATCATGTCCTATTTTATTGCCTTCAGAACCACGCTGTGCACTCTTTATTTTCCTTAAAGGGAAATACTTATGTGGTTTTACTCTTTCTTAAGTATCATGAAAGGAAAGTAAAGCCAACTTAATTTCTTTTAAAAATAGATTTCTTTTCAATTCCTTCAACATTTTTCTCCATTGGATTGCATCCCATACAATATCATTGTGACAGACTCCATATAAAGGTGATAACAGTAATTCCATTTGAATTTATAGAGATCTTGCAGACTTTGCTGAAACCCCAGCCTAACAAGCTGAGTTCCTTTGATGTTAATTTTCAGGAGATGTGACTTTGATGCAGAGCTTGTACTGTCAGGAGAAAATTCCCAATGTACAGGCCTGGTCTATAAACAAGAATTTGTTCCATCAGATGCTCTCCACATTTACAACCTTGTATTGTTGTTTAACATTTTTCCTGGGAAATAAACAGACATTCAACTGGGGTTAGCCAGAAATAGAAAGGAGTCAGGAGGAAATCTGATCCCCCACTTGAAAATTATCTTGAGGAAATACCCCAAAATCTCTACCTTTTATGCAGGATGACCATGCCTAGAACATACTGGAAAAAAAAGACACAGATTTTTAGTTAAAAATTGGTTTTAACACGAATTTAAAATGTGACAGGGATTTAGCCTTGAATTTGGGCACATGGATTTCAATGCAATTGGTGGAAATATCTTGGGTTTAATTATATGTTTAAAAAGCATATTCTGTATTTAAGTACCAACAGTCATTTGCTTGAGAACTCTCTGAATTTTGTGTAAGTGCCACACAAGCACAAAAGTGAATGTAAATGAGGTTCTAAAGCACAAGGAGCACATATTTCATTCAATAAAACACTTCAGGGGTGGAGAATTTGGGCAAGTACAGAAGGATTGAGACAGGGGTCTGTGTGGGGCTTTTCCAGCTGCAGTGATAGCTTTTGGGGGACCCCAAAAACAGAAAAAGAAGCCCTGAGCCTAAAAGATTTTTACAGTTCCCAGTTTCAAACTGAAGATGTGGATCTGGATGGGGAACTGTAAAATGTCAGGGCAGGCAGGGAAATTCTCCCAGAGCTGAATCTGCAGAGTCTCAGTCAGGGTTGGCTGTGCAGGGAGGACACAGGGAATGCTCCTGACATGGAACAGCAACTGACTGGTTCTTCCATATTGCAAACATTTCTTCTTCCTTTTAAACAGAAGATGAAATATAAAAGCTTTTTGAAGACCCAGCAAGAACTTAATCCTTCTGGAACTGACAATTTATAGTTTTTTCCTAGCCTAAGACCCCAACTATTTGCCTTTTTATCAATTATTTTATTCCTCCTGGCAGGGGCAAACACCCCTAACAGACACCCAGGGGTTCTGGCCATTTACAGAGTAGATCTGCAGCAGCGTTCCCAGCTAAACTGCAGGGGATTTGCTGCACACTGACACTGCCCACCTGAAAACTGCAAGTGGCTCCTCATTTAGAGCAGGAGCTGACCAAGCAGCCACTTATTAAATCAACAGAAATAACTCTCCCACCCTGGGCTGCAGACTGTGCTGCTCTGTTTGCATCTGCTGGTTTCCCTTATTTCCAAATGCTTCAAATGCCAGCTGAGGAGCAGACTTGGTCTTGCTCCAAGCCAGGCTTGGTTCCTCGTCTTGCTCCCAGCAGCGAGGAGGGAGGAGGCAGGAACCTGTCGGGAGCTGCACGCACAGCAGAGTCCTCCTTCTCCAGGAGCTGCTGCTCTGCCAGACCTGAGGGGCCAGCAGAGGCAGCTCCTGCAGGCTGTGACAGCCACCACACTCGGGGACGTCCTGGCATGCTCCTCATCCATGAGCAAAGACAAAATTTAAAGGTGTGGGATTGGCCATGGGAAGACAAGTGCAGATCTGGAGGATAAAAATCCCATCCCACCCTAGGTGGAGGACAGTGGCTGCTTAAAGCAGGGGATGGAAGCTTCAAGAGCAAGGTGAAGGAATTATTTCAAATATCTCCAAGACTTTTTAAAGTATTATTTGAGCTTTAAACAAAGCATCTTTTTGGGTGACCAGACTGTAGCCACACAGTCCTGGTGAAGTGCGGGTGAAAGACAAAACCCCACCAAGAGATTACTCCTGATCAAACTGAAACTATCACAGGATGGTTAGGGTTGGAAGGGACCTTAAACCTCACCCAGTGCCACCCCTGCCCTGGCAGGGACCCCTCCCACTGTCCCAGGCTGCTCCCAGCCCCAATGTCCAGCCTGGCCTTGGGCACTGCCAGGGATCCAGGGGCAGCCACAGCTGCTCTGGGCACCCTGTGCCAGGGCCTGCCCACCCTGCCAGGGAGGAATTTCTTCCTAAAACTGTGAGTTGGCCCAAAGAAAACACCACTATAAGAAAAGTAGCTGAGGTAGGAGTTGCTGAGGAAAAGTTTTGTTGTTGTGTCCTGGATGTCACAAGAGAAAAACAGGAGTTTTTTTCCCCGTGACCCCAATGGTTCTCCACCTCAGCTCTTGGTACTTGGAGGGGAAATGAAATTAATTTCAATGAATCAGGCACGCTCCCTCTCCTCTCTGACAGTGCATCTAACCAGCTTTGACTTTCACTCTTGGGGTAGGATTTATTTTAGAAACCTAGAAAAAAAATTGTCCGCATTATTCTTCAGACAGGAGAAATTACATGTTAAGAACCAACAATTCATTTTCTAAAAATAATTTACAATTACATAATGCTTTCCTCTTTCAGAGCAAGATTCATGTTAATGAGGCTTGTTAGCACTTTTTTTGGAATTTAAATTTAGTTTGGAATTGGTCAAAAAGTTGTTCTGGTTCTTTGTCTGCGTGACCTGAAGAGTTGGCCTGGATTAAATTCCTTCCATCCCAGTGCTTGGAATACCATCATCATTGAGAGGTAACTGATGACTTTTGGGAGTGATTGCCCAGGCTGGAGCTGGAAACAGCACCTGAACTTTCCCTGCATTCCAAACCATCCTTCCCAAGGCAGGGGTCTGGCACCTGGTCCCTCTGCTGTGCTTTCTGTCACAAGTAGATCCATGTCTGATTTAAGCAGTTTTGGGATAAATTACTGGATATTCAGATGTTTTAAAATGTTTGTAACTTTCCTTGGAGCTAATTTGGTTGTGCAGCAGCCAGAGAGTTTAGGGAGGATGTCAGGACAAGCTACAAGTCCTTTTTGTCCCAGGGCCAGGCACAGTGTGGGGTTTGAGCAGAGCAAACCACCAGGAAATTCCATGGGCTGATTTCACCTCACCCTGAGGAAGCCAATTTTTCACTTGTTCCCTTTACAGTGGATGGGAGAAAGGGAAGAGAAAGCAGCAAGTGCGTAAAAAGAAGAGATCCATCACTGTCACCGTGGCAGGGCCAGGTCACTGCAGAGCAGGAGCTGTGCCCGCAGGTGTGACACTACAAACTGGGGCCCTGGGGAGTGAAGGCAGCTTTGGGAAAGCTGTCAGACAGCTGGAGCTCCAACACGAGCGCTGGGAGATGAAAGTGTGAGAAATATCTGAGTCCTTACCCGGAGCAAATCGGAAATGTGAGGACAAGGCTGAGCCCTCAGTGTGAGAGGCAGGGACGGGGACAGGCAGGAGCTTGGTGACATCTCTCATTAAGGCTGAGGCTCAGCAGGAGCTTTCTGACACGGGGTTGTTTCTGCAGAGGCTCAGCAGCAGCAGAGAGGCCACAAAAAGCTGTGACAGCAGCCCTGGAAATGGAGAAATCAAGAATCCACGGAGCAAGGGCACCATGGACAAGTGGCAGCACGGGTGACAGGAACTACTTACCTCATCATCTTCCCAGGAAGAGGGGAGACAAGCACAGGAGCCCAAGAAATAATCTCATCTGTGCTTAGATTTGCCAGCCCAGGGGGCTGCAGCTCCTGGTTGCTGCCTTGAATGGAATATTTTAAACTCCCAATAGTTTTTTTCTGGCAACAACTCAGTAAGTAGCCAAATGAAATATGAAATATTTCCTTATCTTTTCCCCTGTTTCTTATTGAAGCAAACCACTTTAAGGGTAAAAGATATGTAGCATCATTTGTTTTGTTTTGTTCCTTTTTAAGCTTTCTTTCACAATCTGTACAGCAACAGACATTTTATACTCATTGCTTACCTCCCCTTATTTCCTGGCTTCCCCCATATTCCTCAGGGGATTGGAAAGCATCTTGAAATCTTTCTTTCTGCTGTCTCTGACAGCAAAATGTGGTGTGCCTAAACTGCTGCCTCTTTTTGGGTGAGCAGAGCTGATGTTCCTGCCTGGGAGATTCCCTAAAACCACAACCCGGGGTTCTCAACAGCCAAACTCCCCAGATTTTGTGTCTCCACTCTGCAGAAGCTGCAAATTGAAACACACTTTGTTCCCAGCCAATAAAAACTCCAACCCTCAGGTCACCTGGCTGACCAGCAATGAGGTCCTTGTGCTGCTGCTGCAGGTCCTGGATGCTGGCAGAACACTCGGACTTCTCTACCTGTGACAAACTGTGGCTTTCAAGGTCTTGAGTTGGAAACTTGTAAATGTTCAGATTTACAGTGGCCTGAATACCTCTGAATGATTGCCCCTGTGCTGCAGTTCTGGCAGCAGCATTCCAGGCTGTGCTGCCCCTTCCAGGGACCTGTTCCCACTGCTGGGGATGGAAATGTGCACTCAGGTCCTCTCTATGGTGACCTCTGAGGAGTCCCTTAGTGGGGAGGAGCTGCAGCAACTGGAGATTTTCCATGGAATAGGAGCTGTCCCAGCAGGATCTTCCCTGGCATGTGAAGGCTGATAATGGTGCTGATGATTTTGCTGCTGGCCCCAAGGTGAGACATGGGAGATTTATTGATTGGGAAAGAATTCTGGCACTCTGGGTACTCATTTTAAGAAAGCAAAGCAAACACCCCCAAACCTGTTGGACCAGATGATCTCCAGGTGTCCCTTCCAACCCCAGCGATTCCATGGAAAAACAAAATGTGTTCAGTCCTTGGGGATCACCAGGGAGCTACAGAGATGGGGCTTGTTTGTAAAACTGTCTTATCAGAGAAGAGTCTCAGGCTTTTTAAATCCCTGTCCCCAACTGAGGACAATCTCATCTACTTAAATCCCTCTGGGTCCTCGCTACCAATGAAAATATTCTCCTACCCTTTAAAGGGTTTTAAAGGTTCAGGGAGAGGTGGGTTAACTTAATAACCACTTTTTTTACCAATTTGTGATCCAAGAATTTGAGAGAATGAGAATTCTTATTGGAAAACGGGAAGGTTGTGTAGCAATTTCCTCCCATTTGGCCATAGGATGGGTTTTCTCCTTTAAAGCTGTCCTGTATTTGTAGTAGAGGTACCAAAACCCTACCAAGCCTTTATTTAACATGATTCAATACTTTACCCTCCGTTTTTCTCCATGTATTTAGGATTTCCTTTCAATCCTATTGACTTCACTATGAATTGTATTTTCTTCCTGCAATCTGCCTTTAATATGGATCTGACTTTGGCAACTTGGACCTGGGGATTTGGAGTTTACAGCACAGGAATTAACAGTTTGCAATCTTTGTCTGACCCACACTCATCACAAAGACAGGGAGCTCTGAAATACTTGTGTTTATCTTCCTGAGTTGCTGCTTTTAGGTAAAGACATAAAATCATGGCTGTATTTCTGTGTTTCTGACATGGCTCGGCAGAACCAGTGATTTCTGTATCAAATGGGATCTTAAAAACCACACAGACTAAATAAAACAGCCTATGGTTTGCCGTTTAATTTTACAGAAGTTTAATTTTACAGAAGTTTAATTTTACAGAAGTTTAATTTTAAAGAAGTTTAATTTTAAAGGTTGCAATTTTTAGCTGCTGACTATCCATGGCCCAGAAGAGGAGGATGTGTAGGATTTGGCTTTTCTTTCTCATGCAGAAAGAGGGAAATTTTATCTTTTCCTGAATAACACATAAAACCCAATGAAAGGAAATTGTTGTTTTTTTTTTAAATGAGAACTGGAATCTTCAATGAACCAAAGCAGGATCTTGGTTTTTTCCTTTGTTTCCATGGAAGTCCCAAGCAGGACCTGGCCCCCCAGAAAATATCACAGTCACAAAGCAAGTACAGAGCTGATCCTGGCTGAGATATGAGTCTTCATCCCCATAAATCCTGATTAAATCTCCTTTGTGTTTTGGTTATTTTTGCCTTAAACTTGGGAAGAGGGACATCTGAGGAGTTCTGCTCAAGGGTTAGGTCTCACTGCCTTGAGATCAGTTTCAGTGTCAGTGGAATGAATGAAAATTTGGTCCATGCTTGGTTTTGATAAAGCTGTAAATTGACTCCTTTAGATGGGGATTTGCTCGTTTTTATTTTTTATGATTAATTTCTTTTTTTTTTCCAAGTTGTTATAAACTAAAGGGCTTCTCTGATATTTTGGCAATTCTGCTGAAAACAGATAGCAGGGAAAAAAATAATATTTAGTCCTACATTTCCTGAAAAATTGCCCTTAAGGAATTTAAGCAGCATTCCAGGAGCATTTTACAGAAATGTCTCTTCAGACATTAGCACAATATTTCATTGAGAGCAGCGTCACATGGAGCATAAAAAGAACCTTTTTGAGCAATGGCAGGGCTGAAAGAAAGGATTCTGTAATGTTCTCCTCTTTCTAAAGGGATCTTGGTCCATCTGCTCCAGGGGAATTTATCAGAGGCAGCAGGAGACCTCTGCTAGGAGGCTACACCAGGAGTAAAGCTGCTCCCTTGTGGATGTGTTAAATCCAGGCAGTTAATAAAAGATTGACCCGCGTTTTCAGGGAAGGATGGATAAGAAGCTCTATCAGCTGTAGGGATAACCAAGTTCCCACAGAGCTGCTGCTTTGGCAATTTTAGGGGTATTTTTTAGGGTGCTTCTTGCATTCTGTGCACTGTGAAAGTATTTGTTGTCACTGGCCAGGGAACAGTAAAAATATCAAGGGTTGGTGGTTTTGTTTGTTTGTTTGTTTGTAGCTTTTTTCAATAAAAAAGTGCTCCCAGATGTTGTGTTTGGGGAGGAAACCTTGAAATGAGCAGGATGAGAAACTGTAAAGAGTTCTGAGGAATGTCTGTGTAAAGCAGAAGAATCTAAAGGGCATTATTTCATATTTCAGGGCGTTATTCCTTCATCAGAGCAAGGCAAAGCTTCCTGCCAGGTGCCAGGCACAGCTCAGAGGTCACAGAGCAGGTTCAGTGGCATGGGAGGGAGCCTGGGAATGGAGATGCCACACGGAGCTCTTGAATATCTGAGCTTCAGAAAATATTTAATTTGAGGTCTGTTGTCAAAAGAAGACAAAAATCCTGTGCTTCGAAAAATAAATATTTCCTTTGAAGGTTAAGTCTGTTGTGAGGAGAAGACAAAACCTGGTGACATATAAAGATTTCATGTTTCAATTATCACTGAAACTTCTTCCCTGGAAACTCTTTTTCCATTATAATCCTTCACCTTTTCTTCTTATGCATTTGACCTTTATTTTTAAAGTGTCTTTCAATCTGTTCATATAAATATAAAAATTGATAACTCCTCGTTCATTTCTTTGTCATAAATTTGATTGTCTTACAACTATTTCACAGAACGAATCCCACAATGGTTTGAGTTGGAACAGACCTTAAAGCTCATCTTTTTCTGCCCCTTCCACTCTCCCAGGCTGCTCCAAGCCCCATCCAACCTGGCCTTGGACACTTCCAGAAACCCAGGGGCAGCCCCAGCTTCTCTGGGCACAGGTATTCCCACACTTTCTAAACTCAAAACAGCCAATTTCTCTGACTTTAACTCTGTTTTATGAGGATAAATGCCATTAACCAAAAGCTAAAACAGTGGTAGCTGCCAGTGTATTGATCTGGCTTCTGAGATTAGTTTTAATTAGTTTTAATCAGTTTGATTGCTGGTGCACAGCTCAGTGCTGATGGTTCTGGGTTATTCTCAGAGCCAGCACAGCCCCCTTGGCTCAGCACTCCTTGCTCCACTCTGCCTCGCTAAAAAAAACAGAATTTGGGAAAACTGTGAGGTTTTACAGCAGTTTAAGGCTGGAATCCATCTAAATGTTCTCCCATATTTCAACTGGGATTTCAGCAGCAATCAGTGGAGCTCAGGAGGCTGCTCCTTCTGCTTTCACTGAGCTGCACCTCTGGGGCATCTCGGGGGTTTGTGCACAGGATCTGCTCTCCCACTGCACAAATAACTCATTTACCCCATCACCTCTGTCTTGCCTTTCCCACCTGGCCTGAGCAACTTAGCAGAGCTCCTCAGAGGTTGTGGTAAATTCATTTTTAACAAATCAACAAGCTCAGCAGATTATTACTCCTAAAAGACGAGAAAAAAAATTGCAAAAAAGGGCCCCCAACATAATTTTGTTTCTTTTCCTTTTCAGGAATTTTGGTAACCTGTGAGAAACTCTGTAGCTCATCTCAGGGGAAAGTTGTTCTCTGTGTCTAAAGTGCTTTGCAAGGAATAAAATGCATTTCTCAGTGCTTGCCCACTGGTGTAATAATGTTGTGATCTGTGCTGGGTGAATCGTCCTGAATTGGAGATTTATTTCTCATAGTCCTTAAAGAATGTTTGGTTTAAACCCCTGAGATGGGGGGCACAATTCAAAACCTGAACTATTTATAATTGTTGCTAATTTAATAAATTAGGGATGTAATTTATAGAGCTTTCAAAGCTGTTGCTTGTGCTCTCCTTTTACCAGTGGGGTTTCTCTGGGTCTGGATGGGAAAGAGGAATTTCGAGGGCTGGAGTTCACCCTGATCACCCTCTTCTGCCTGGTGACAGTCACAGGCTGTGTCCTCATTGGATTTTGGTGTCAGGGCATCCCTGATCAAGGATCAGGAGACAATGGGAGCAGAAAAACTGTGTGAAAAACCCCCATAACTGTAAAATCCCGTGTTTGTTCCTCAGAAACCACTGCCCTCCAGGGCTGTGGTACAGAGCACTTGCTTTACTTGGGTAATTCCATTCACACACAGGGACTGAAGCAAAAACCTTGGAGGTGAAAATGGCAGAAAAAATAAGAATTATTGCTTATACAAGGCAAACCCCTGGGTGTTTTAGTAAAGCTGCCCATCCAGACCAATATCTGCAGAGTTTTTCCTGTTTCTGTCTGAGCAGGAGTTTCCCTGAGCAAAAAGCACAAGGGCAGATGATGCAAAGAGGGAAATCTGGGGGAGCCTGTCCAGCTCAGCCCAGGGCACATCCCAGTGCCAAATCAACAGCTCCCAAATACCCAAAGTAACTCCCACTGTGAGTGACTCTGGATGTAAAGTATTTCATGGGCTTACACATTGAATTCTCTCATCCCATTTAGGTTCTAATAAATAAATAAATAAACCAAACCTACTGACCCACAGCTCTCCAAGTGCCCTCAGAGAGGGGAAGTGCCAGGCTGAAGGTGCTCATTAAATCAGCCAGGAATGATCAGCTGTCACAGGGCTGGGCCACTTGGATTAGCAAAGCTTCCAGTTTAATTAATTAAGGGTTACTTTTTGCCCTTATTAGCATTGTTTTCTTGCCTGCAATCCTCTGTAATGATTGATTTGCAATTGTAGAGGGCACAGAAGATGGACTTGGCAGTCAGCAGTGCCTGACTGATTAAACAGGTACAGGGAGGTGGGCAGGACACCTGTGGGACCCCGTTGAAACAATTCTCTGGGATATTGTCTATATTCTCCTTAGGCCTTTGTTTAATTTCCTAAAAGTACATTGTGGTCTCTAAAGAAAAAAAATTACAATGGTGCACCAAACCCCTTAATTAGCCAGGTAATTAGAAAGCCTGTGAGCTTCCATCGTTGTTTGTCACACTTGAGCCCCAAAAGAGACTCAATCTAATTCCCTGTGTGTTAATTTGTTTAAGGACCTCTTTAGGCATAAAATTTTAATGGTGATGTGCAGTGATGAGATGATGATTAATATCGCTATAATGAACAAATAATCATATACAATTATGTATTAATAACTACCTGCAGTTTTATCACCTGAAGTGATAAAAACCCCTAAAATTTGAAGTATAAAGACCCTTAAAATTAATGTCTGCTTGCGTAAAGTTGAGAAAAAGTTGTGCTACACTCCCTGTGTGTCATGTCTGTCAAATGTCCCAAATATCACACAAAAGTATGGCAAAAAAAGGAGTTTCTACTTAAATCTACATCAAGAGAGTGGATAAAATTATATTCCTTTGAAACTGTGTATGATGTCTATAAGCACTGAGGTATTTTGGCATCTCAAAGTAAGCAATTTTCTCTGCTTTTAGGGAAATGCTGCCTTCCTGCAGATCCCTGTAAGCTCTGGGTTTAATGAAGCTGAAAATAACCTTCAAATCTGAGGATCAGCCTCATTGCAGTTGCTCCCTGCTTTAAATCTGCTTTAACTCACTATTGCATTCTATTTAGGAATGTTTCATTTTAAAAGTGATGGCTGATGGAAACTCAAGCCACTTCCAAGTCTGATGCCTTTGCCAAGTAGAAACAATCAAAATCTGAGACGGAAATTAACATTATTAACTACAAAAAAGAATGAAATTTAATATTTTGACTGGTTCCCTGAGTTGTGGGAAACCCTTTCCCAGGATATTTGATGTTGCTTAGGAAATACAAAGTGGTCTGGTGCCATTGGCATCCTCGGGGGTGATTTATTTTATCACTAAGGAAAACATGACCAAATACCATTATTCTGCTCAGCTGAGAGAAAATACCACATTTTAGTGGTGGGGGGGTCACTCACCTGGCTGTGGAAAAGATCCCTGGGGATGTTTCCCACCATCAACAGGAGGAGATGACACTGAAGCCTTTTGGGCACCATCAGGGACCCCAGAAGGAGTCACACCTGAAACTTTGCTGCCCAAACAAGTCCAGAGTCTGCTTCTCTCTAACAGCTTTTCCCAGTCCTTCAGGTAGAAAAAAGGAATGAAATTAAGCTTGGCTTAAATATTTAAAACCCTCATAATCTTTATTTGGAAGAGCAATTGTTTGTATCTAATGAATGGGAAAGGTAAATGGTGCAATATTAAATTAAGAGAAGAAAAGTTATAAATGGAATTGACTTTTCTGTGTGTTCTGCTGACAGCTGTAAAGAGGAGCACTGGTCTGTTCTGTTTGTACAGATAGATTCACTCACCTGGACAGAGAAATACACACATCTCTGAATCTATTTTTGGCACCAAATCCAATTCCTTACAAGTTTAGCTGTTGCTTTATGCAGAATTTGCCCCTGGAGAGGTGGCAGCCTTCAAATGGAATCTGCACCATGTTAAGGGTCCCATTTTTACTTAAAACTGAGCTCACCTAAGCTTGGTTTACTCCAGAGCTGGCACACAGCCACAGTTTCTCTCCTCCTGAGATGCTGCCAGCAAAGAGCTCAAATTAGATCTTGTTCCTTTTCCCCAGCAGGCAAAAGCTGCCCCTGGTTTGCAAAATCTGATGGAACAGATTATTTCTGGATTGCCTCAGCCAGCTCAGACCTCAGGGTGTAATCAGGAATTTGGAATTTGTACCTCTTACCTCCACACACGTGTGCTGGGATTTTTTTCCTGAGGGAAGGTTTTCCCCCTGGGTTGATGTGGGGTGAGGTGAGCCCTGGCTGATGGAGCTCCCTGGGGAGACCTGTGGTTGTACATGGAGTGAGCATCAGCAGCAGCTAAATTGTGAATTAATTAGGCATGAAAGATACACTTAGATGCTTCTGCTGGGGAGCCATGGGGATTTATGTCTCTTTAAGGGGTCCCTCCTGTATTTTGGTACCTGTCTGTCCCCCCAGAGCTGGCAAGGAGGGGTCACAGAGGAAGGTCCATGCTGGAAGAGCAGGAATAGGACAAAAATTGCTGTGCTCAGCTGCCTGCTCTGGAAAAATGGATATTCCTGGCTCTGCTGGTGGACTCTCCACAGGACCCTGAGGCTCCTGTTCTTGTCTAGATCCAGCTGGAGTCAGGAAAATTGTGGTTCTAAATCCGCCCCGTGTGTGACTGCGCTGAACACACACATCCCACACACCCCCACTCCTGCTCCTCCTGTCTCCTGCTACCTGCTCCTTGTTTGGAATATATTTTTATTTTCTTTGAAAATTTGATGGCTGTGGGGAATTCAGCTTGAGGCATTAATTATGCACTGTCAGGATGTAATTACTAAATAAGGCAGTGCAGAGCATGATTTGGCCCAGGGAAACATCATGAAGTTAATTTGGTTTTCAGGACTAAAATCTGAATTAGCTCACATTTTTCTCACGATAAACAAGATCTGTTATAGAAATAATCACATTTATTTCCTGGCTTTACTAAATATGCCCCTTATAAACTGTCTCATCTTAACAATTACTATGTTGAGGTTTGAAGATGGTTTTAACTGAATGGCTCCACTGAATGTAGACTCATTAAGATAAAATAACAGTGACCCAAGTTTGGCTGGTTTCAAATTGCTCACGTTCTCTTCCTTGTTCACTTGAACTGAATTTGTTTTTCCAGGAGAAAAAGCACAACTATTGACACAATTGTTAACATCTCTAAGGGGTTTTGTTGTTAATAATAGCAACAGAAAGGAATTAAAGAAAAATACTAGCAAGGAAATGAAAAAGCAGCAAGGCACTCTCCCGTTTCCATAGATTACACACCAAAATTATTGCCTTGCAGGATGACTAGAACTAGAGATTAGATGTAAAATCTGCTCTGTGGTGAAAGGGGATGGAAGCACCTCTCAGGTTCTCCTTGATGAGCACATTTATTCCCCAGAAACAGAGCTGCAATATCTGCCAGCTTTCCTGGGGTTCCATCAGATCTGTTCTCTATTTATTGGGGAAACTCTCCTTTTAATGGAAAATAAAGGGGAACAACGCCAGGAAAAACAGAACACATAAAACAGGGAAGTGTCAGGACTTAAATTTTTGTTGTTTGTTCTATTTTGAGAAGTTTCAAGTTCTATCCATGAATTATTTTGAAATATTCCAGAGCAGATCCTGTGACTAGATTTTAACCAGCTTGCCTGTTCCCTTTATTATTTTAGGCAATGGATAACTTATATGGAGTCCAAACTTTCTTCCTGTGTTTGGAAGACAGCACTGGAGCCTCCTTTGGTGTTTCCCTGTAGTTTAAGGAATAAGAACAACTACTCTGACTGCATTCTTGCTGCAATATTATCATGTAAAAATAATCAATGCTGCAATGCTATGTGCATGTTTAATTTATTATTCTGAAAAGTGACAGAGCTCCTGCAGACAGCTGTTTATGAAGATGTTTTGTCCAACCATGCAGGTGCAAATCTGGGATCCCAATTTGTGTATTTTTACCTTTTTTTCTGGTACAACTCCCCCTCTTCTAGACATTTCTCTGGTTTATCCTCCAGATGTTAAAAATTACTTTTATCCTCATTCACTTTTTTAATTTTTTTCACTTTTTCAAGGTCCAAGGCTCTGACTACACCTCCATTAAAACAATCTTGGGATTCCAAACTTTCCCCACATGGACATGGACACATGAAATCTCAGCTCCGAATTCTGCACTGTGGAGGAGAAGATGCTGCTGGAGGTTTTGGTGCAGTGTCTTGGTGGGACAGCCACAGAAAATGACAAGAAAGCAATGCCCTTGTACTCGAGAGGTAAAGAGGTGGCAATGTTAGAAAATTAATTGGAAAGAAAAAAAGATAATTGGAAAACTTTTTGGCTTTCAGCTGTTTAACTCGTTTTTCTTGTGGGCTACACCAACCATATCTCCCAGGAAAACTCCCAAGCCTCCACTGTGTGGAATTTAGGGAAAGTTAGGGATGCTTTTAAGAAACAGAGCAGTGATTCAGCTGATTATTGCTGCCATAAACACGGCAGGCCTTGGGTGGCTGCTGTGCATGGGGGTGACAGCTCAAGGAGCTCCTTTGGCCTGAAATAACAAAGCCATTACTGCCCTCACTGCTGCTGCCAAACAAAGGAATAAAACATTTGCTCCGTTTATGGCCTGCCCAAAACTCACAGGTTATGGTCTTTTCAGAGAAAATGTTTGCACTTTACTTGTGGTGTCAGGATTTGGCTTTTCAGACGCAGACAAAAAATGCCAGATTGCTTGACCTCACTTTTGCATTTCTGTTTCCCAACGTTGTGCTATTTCCTCTCTTTCATGGCATAGATGATGAAGATTATTTAGTACTATGGTATGAAAAATCCTTATTTAGGATATTTTAAAGGATTAACTTTGAGTTGTAGGTCTACTTTTAAGAAGGAATAACCATATGATAGACAATTAGTACACTCTAAAATAGCTTAGATCAGTAAGATTTTGTGGAAAACCAAATGGAAAATTTGAATTTTTGGAGAGTGACCTAAGGAAGAAAGGAGTGTAAGGGAACTGTCAATTCCTCAGAGAAATAATGGTATGAGCAGAGCCACCTTTGGTTACCCTCACATACATTTAACCTTTGTAAATTCAGGTGTAATTTACATTCTTTGTTCCATAAGAGGGAAAGAGGGTTTCTGGCCAGAGAATCTGTTCGTGGGGTTAGAGTGGAAAAGCAATGAACAATCTTTCCTCTTGACTTTGGTGGGCTTTATCTGGAGAGCCCAATCTGTGCCAAATGTCACTGCTCTGCAGAGATTTGGGTCAATTGAACGCCAGGAGAGCAGAAAGTGCAGTTAAAGGTCTATAAAATGTATTATCTAAACCACAAGAGAAGAGAGAAGATACTTAAGAGAGTCTGATAATGGCAAATGTTCCAATGGCAAATAACCTCCCACATTTCCAATGAACAGGGAGAAAGGAAAAGCTTCAATTTGGTTTCTGTTAGGAAAGAGAAATCCTCTGCCACAGGGGTTAGGATAAAAAACTGTTAGAAGAGCTTACAACAATGCCATCTCCTCCAAATTGTATCAGAAGTTGAGGAAAATTCGATATTTTTTGAAAGATGGAAGGAAATAATGTTAGAGTTACAAAAAAGTGGAATTGCATCTTCAGCTGCCCCTTCAGCCTCAGTGGGCCCACGGCCTGCAAGGCTCAGCCCCTTTGTGCCACCTTCAAGGTCACTGGGGGACATTTGAAGTCAAACCCACTCTTCTGGATCTCAGTTTGAGAGGAAATCCTTGAATTCCACAGAAATTTTGGTTCATTTGTGAACTTTGTTGTTTGTACCCACACCAAGGAGCTATTCCCAAACCACTGACATGTATTTCTTTAACGCGTGGTTTATTCATTCGTATCCCACAGCTCTCCACATGTGGGAGCAAGGTGGCCTGGCAGGGCTTTCAATCTCAGAGGTGCCTCCAACTAAATTATTCCATGTTCTTCTGTCTAAAATGTCCATCTTAGGCCTTTCCCACAGGAATGAAATCCAAAATTCTGTGCTGGCTTCTCCTGCACCAGCAACAGCCGAAGTGCTTGATGAACTGCTCTGGTTTAGGTGAATAAATATTCATTAACAATTAAGATGTGCGGAGCAGATTCACTTGGAGAACGAGGCAGGATTGATGGGAAGTATCCAGAGGTGGAAGGCTGGTGGATTAACCTACATCAGCTCATCCAACCACAGGACACCTCGTGGGAGTGTTTCTGTTCAGCTCCAGCCGGACACTGAAATCATTTTGATGTCCAATAAATAGGATGGAATTCCCAGTGGGTGTTTTAAGGATAGCTTGTATGAGTAAAGCCAATGGAGAGGTTTCATTTTATGTTGCCTGGATATCTAAGGGCTTTGAGTACAACCCCTAATTATCCTTTCCTTAGCATTTTTCTATAGACTAAAATTATTGAAATATTTCTCCATCTTGCTTGACTTTATTTAAGTATGGATGTAAAATACTAATTAGCAATCATTTATTAATGGTTTATTAAAGTATTTCTAGTCTCACTGTTGTGCTCTGTTATTAAGAACAGTTTCTCAGGAATTTTCAGGAAGTTCTTATTCAATGTGGACCTTCCAGTTTTTTATTCCTGTGGCTGATGTGGCTTTGTTTGAAAAGATTTGCAGTGTCTTCTCAATAAGTAAATACTCTCTTCTTATCACCTTGGAATTCCCAGAATATGTTAGAAATGAGTATTCCATGCCTGCATTCCTATGGCCAAAGCTTGCATTGGTTCATTTAAGATGCCAGAGCGATCTTTCTTTTCCTTCTGGTTTCTTTGGTTCTTCATTCCAGCTCAGGACAAGCAGGAAAAGAGTTTATTTTGAGTTCAGCAGCTTTAAAATCCCCGATCCTACACAGACACAATTTACAGGGTACATTTTCAGGGCAGTTCATCCAAGTCTGGGCCTGAAGAAACTCATTTCCCACCCAGCTGAGAAGAAATTCTTGGTATTCCAGTTCTGAGGGCTCCATCCCTATCAATGTTGGAAAAGTCTCCTTGTTGACTCATATTATGAAATGAGGTGGCCCCGGTGCTGTTGCTCAGATGCTTTAATTTGGATGTAATTCCCCCAAATTATGGAGCATTTCCCTGTCCTGACACATTCCAAGGGGTGTCTGGGATGGGCCAGGCACCCCGGGGGATGCCCTGCATTGCCAAGGGAGCAGGAGGTGCAGGAACTCGGATGTTCATTCCCAGGGCAGGGCAGAGAGCAGGGTTTGGATCAGCTGTTGGGCACAGTAATTGCTCATCAGAGTCTCACTTAATTACTGTAATTGACCTATAACATACTTATTGTTTCGAGGTGATGCTGGGCCTGCCTGGTTTGTTCCTAGGGTTGAATAATATTCCTGGATTTCTTTTACACTTCCCATCCAGTGAGGGAAAATGAAGATAATTGAGCTTTTCTGAAATTCCCATTATTGAAAAACTCCGTTCTCTGCTTGAAATAAATCGAGTACCGCTGGAAAGGGGGAAGGGTGACTTTTAAAATGCAAAGTGTGAGGGGAAAGCTTTACTTTTTAGCGTTTCTTTTCCCAGCTCCAAGGCACACGTCATTATCTGTCCCTCTGAATTGTCCCCAGCCTGCTTTAGATAACGCCCGATCTAATGATAATGGAGCTGGGCTGTTTCATTTACAATTCAACGAGTGAGCAAGGCGCAGATTTTCTGTGCAGGTCTTAACAACTTTATAGCCCTTGGTAACTCCCAGATTACTGTAATGGAAATATCAGGGCTGTTTGGGTTTGTGAGAGGATGCTCCACCGGCAGCCTGCCAGTCAGGGCAGGGACAAAACTGCTGACAGGACAGGAGGGAATGTCTGATCCCTGGCAGCCCAATCTGATGGGATTTGGGCATTGCAAGAGGGAAATAATTTAACACTAGGAGAAATATTACAGTCTTTGCTGTGGATTATGTATGAACTGAAATGCAGTGAAAAACTTCCTCCTGTTTGCAGAGGTACCGTAAGAGAAATCGCTGTGATAAATTACACAGCTTGTACAGATAGCCTTGCACTTAGATTTTCTAGAAAAATGTGAGTTTTAAAAAATTGTCTCTATATCAGCTCTCAAGTTATTCCTTGATGCCAGCTGAAGAAGCACTTGTGCAAATAAAGACACGTTGTAATAATAATTTATTCTGGTAGTAAACCTTCCCAGAAGGAAGACCTTTTACATGCAAAACACATAAAACACTGTAACTGAAAAGTAACCATCAATATTTTATGTAACCTGGTGTCATTTCAGTTCTCCATCCATTGAACACAGAAACTTCAGGATATTGCCTTGATGCTGTTCTTTTGTAATGAGGTTTTTGCATAGCCAGAACTCTGAATGCAGGAACAATTTGGAAATAAATTCAAGCTTTCTAACAGAATAATTGCTTTCCATGGATATTTTGGTTCAGTCCTAGAGCAGAGAGCTGCCACCTCAACAGCAAAACACTTGAGCTGTGCTCATCCCTGAGCAGTTCCACACATCACATTCACTGCCCTCACTTTTGACATTTTAGCTGCCACTTCCAAAGCATTATCTGCCACAGGGAAAGCAAAGAGAGGCTGGAAGTGTTGGCTGGCACCTTACAAAGGAATAAAGGAGCCTGGAAAAGTTACTGTTTGTCCTGGAGGAAATAATTGTGGCACATTAGTCTGGTTTAATTGCTGTGGTAATTTAAATGACTTGTGTATCTTTGCTGTAATTATGGTGTCACTAAAGCTGCAAATCCTATAGAAAAATAAGCAAATAGTGCCTTATTGAAGTAACAATTTGGGCAACTATGGAGCCCTCACTGGAGAGCTGTGGGATTTAATCAGGGCAAGTTTCTGACTTGTTTTGTGCTTGGTTTTTGCTGTAGTGATTCAGGGTGCAGAGGGATTGTTCCGAGGGAGTGGAGCAGAAGTGCATCCACACCAGAGGAAGGTGCCTGTATCCCTGCTGCAGCAGCCAGCAAGCATAAACTCCTCTGAAGTGAGTGATATAGTCAATAATTTGAGGAATGGAGTTAATTGGTGAATGTGCATTATCTGTGTGACCATCAGCACACCCAGGGAGGTGAAGCGTAAGGAAGGAATTATTTTTCCTTCCAGGTGTGAGGGAGTTCATTCTCTCTGGAATATCTTATAAATTAATGAGTTATCATCTAACACTGATTTACCTTGAAGTTTTACATGATTTTATAGTGTTGCTATCAGATAATTTTTAAACTTTCAGACAGGAACTGATATCTGTGACTTTTTCAGAGACTCTGAGTATCAGCTGTGTCTTCCCTGGATCTGCTGTACCCACATTCCAGGCATCACATCCAGAAAGGAACGAGGGTGAGTCCCAGTTTTGATTTTATGCCCACAGAGAGGCTGCTCTGGGATTTGGACACCAATTCATTACCAGCAGGTCTATTCCCCTTCTGACTTTGCTCAGACTGAATCAAATTCCTGCCTATTTTCTCCTCTGTGCCATTTGGATTTCAATGAGCAGGGCTAAAATGCAGCTTTTATGGCAAACACCACTTAAAGAAATAGAACCGACCTCGGTGCTCTCAGCCTTAATTGCCCATAATTACACAACAAATGAGAAAATGGGGCAGTGGAATAAGATGCTGGAGTGAGACTCAGGAATGTCTGTGCTTTGTACATTTGCCACCATCAGGTATTGTATTTCTGTTAAAAGGAAAGGGAAATTATTGCCTAAATGGAGGCTAAGGACTGGAGTGGAGAAAGCTGTCAAACAAGATAACTGGGAAAATAAAAGAAAGGGAAACAGCACCTCTGTTCCAGGCAAAGCTTCAGCTCTAGCAGAGTGGAGCTATTAAATGGCAAATATCTAATGGAATAAAGTCTCCCTTTGAAAGCTGGGTGCTTTATCTCGCAGCACACCCCTTCCACAGGCCTGGGAAAGCCTCAGCATGCAGAGTTGGGGTTATCGTGGTGCTTCCAGTCTGTCCCAACTTGCCAAGGAGTAGTTCCATCCATTTCCCCCAGGCTGGGAGCTCTGCAGCCGTGGGTGCCTGGGCCCCTTGCTGCGAGGCTGGGAGCAGGGGCTGCTGCCTCTGCACAGGGGCCGTGCCACGCCTTGGGGACACCTGGCATTAAACATTGGTACCCTGTTCCCCTGGGTTCTCATCAGCTTTTCCCTTTTCAGTCCCCTTCTCATTGTTTTTTAGTGTTGCTTTCTCCATGATTGAGGAATAAATTAATGGAAGTGCTTAAAGGATTTGTTGACTTGACATTTGGATTGTCTCACTTCTCAACCTCGGCGTGGATTTCCACCCTCATGGTTGGTGCCTGACCAGGGCATCTCCCTGATCAAGGACTCCTAAAGGCAGCTGAAATAAATGTTTATAAGTGTGTTTATATAAATAAATGTGTACAAGAATTGAGGAGGTGTCACTCCTAGGGAGAATCTTCCAAATAGGAGCAGAACTGCCGAGGTGTTCAACCTTCCCAGTTTTCCAACAGAGGGAGAGCCCCAGCCTCTTCTGTTGCTGGGAGCTTCCTACCCTGCCTCTGAAATTCAGCATTCTGTTGAATCTCATTTCTTCCTCTCCTTCAGTGGAAACTCAGAACTTTAGAAGTGTTGTACAGAACCCAAAAAAAAAAAAAAAAAAAAAAAAAAAAAAAAAAAAAAGTAAAAAATACTTAAAAATTATAAAGTGATGGAAGTTGATTCTTGGATGGGAAAAATTAGTTTGAAACTTGCTTGATCCTGAGTTTAACCCTTTTCTTTGGAGCATTCCCCTCATTCTAATTGCTATAATCACCAGGTGGTGATATTGATTTGACAATATCTCAATTTTTTGACTCAGTCAATCTTAAATTATGCAATTACGTGTCTGTCACATTATTGTTTCAGCCTGGTACAAACACAAGACAACCATTATATTTCAAATTAGGTGCATTACATTTTTTTCTAGCAAAAAGGGATCAAAAATTCCTTCTATCCATGAGTCATCATTGTCACCAATTGCCCTCTGCTTTATTGTTATTCCATGTTTTAATGGTATTACGTAACCCTCTTCGTCAAGTTTTTGGGACATTTATGTCTATCTCAGACATTTTTGTGCCACAATATTATTTTCTCTTTCTTATTTTTCACCTCTGTCTCCTGAGTGCTCGTGGCCAGCTCATTTTGGATGATCCTGAGATGTTTCCTTGTGGGTGAATAACAATTATTTCTGTCAATATTATCACACTGGTTCTGCCATTTATTTTTATTTTATCATTGGGATCACTGCCCATTCCTTTGGGATCTGATCCACCAGCTTCAATTCTCCCAAACCACACAGAAAAATGTTTCATTTAACAAGGTGCTTAATTTATACTAATTTGGATCCAAAGGCCTGTAAGAGCATCCCTCCACCACTCCTTTCATTGGCTTTCACATTTCCCTCCCAATAAATCTGGATTTTATGGCAAGTTCTATATTGGTATGGTAGTGACTTCATTCGCTTTAATTTCCCAATTTATTGATTCATCTTTGTGTTAAGTTGGGTTAATTATATGTGTATTATCAACTGCAATGAAATCCTTTATGCAGCTCTAGTAAACTTTCTAGGCAGCACAAGGTCACTCTGGCAGTCCAATATTCCTTCCTTGGGGCACAGTTTTCCTGGGGTGAGTGCTGCATTGGGAATTCTGTGGCCTTCACAAGTGATTCCTTCCTTATCCATATTTCCTTAAAAATGCAGCTCAATAATAGCTGTAAGGATAAATATTTTCCAAGGCTCCGCAGAGCTCCTGCTGTTGAGTTGGGAATTTAAGGGGGATTTTGTTGGGGGTTTCTTCCTGGTCACGGTGAAATTCATTACCAACCTAACTTTAGCATAATCCATCTTTTCCCTGTCTGCCCAGGGATGGTGCAGGCACTCCTGACTCCAAGCTTGGCTCTGAAACTCTTACCATCAAAGTTATCCTGCTCTTAGGAAAAAACATTTTCAGTGCTCCATGGCCACCCCTGAATCCCATGGAAACACCAGTTCTAGGCTGGAAAAAGAGGTTTTTCCCTTGGTTTGGCTGGTTCCTTGCTCCTGCATTTCCATTGTCTCCCCTCCTTTTTCTGGAGTCTCTTCTGCTGATCTTGGGGACACCTCAGTGTCCATTTCTCTGCTGATCAAGACTGTTCAGTCCCCCCTGTGCACCTTGGGGCCACTCAAGCTCTAAAATCATTTTTCTGCAGACTGGACAGGGAGCTTTGCTCTCAAAGCAGCCTCATAAGAGCAGAGAATTGCCTGGTTCACGTAGATTTCTACCCCAGACTGATTCCCAAGGTATTTTCTTCCCTATTTCATGATATTAAGTAATGGTAAGAGCTTGAGTCAAGAATTTCACTGTGGTGTTTAAAGGAGAGGAGTTTGGATGGGAGAGCAGCTGAGAGTGGCAGTAAACGGGCACAAATGCTGGGAGATTTCTCATGTGGAGAGGGCAAACACCCCTTAAGGACCAGGTAAATAAATTATCACAAGGTAAATATTAATGGCATAGAGAAATGCCAAAATTTCTGGTGACAGAGATATTAACTTCACATGAGCTTCAAGACATAAAATCTTCTGGTTAATGAGTGATGATGTTGACACCTCAGGATGTAGAGGGAAGAGATCTCTGTGCCTTTCCTGAACATGGAAAACCTGCTGATTTTGAAGCTGCTTTTAAGAATTTTCAGCTTCTGTGCCTTGATGGGGTTTTTTGTGTGTTTATTGTACAAAGTCAGCCCAGCAGAGCCTCCACACCTCCACACAGACCTTTGCATTTCATGATGCTTCTGCTCTGAACTCAGCCAGGCCTCAGAGCCTGCAGAGGACAACCCAGTGGGCTGAAGAACAGGACCCCATTTTGTGATGTGGACATGTGCAAGAGGGGAAACGAGCAGCAGCCTCCTGCTGAGCACAGCAGACCTTCAGAGAGAAGAAAACATCTGAGAGCCAGTCAGTGCATGCAGCTTTACTCTGGGGAGGGCTGAGGGCTCTCTGGGGTGTGTGTAGGTACAGCTCCCTCTGCACTGGTGTCTGCAGAAGGTGTGAGGAACAACCCCACACGCCAGCACAGCCCTGCTGGCCCCCGAGGCTTTGTTCAAAGTCTGGCACTGTCTGATGCTTTCGTTCCCACTCCCACCTGGATTATGAGTGACTGCAAAAATATCATTAAAAACCCCCAAACGAACAAATCATCCAGCTGTTGTGTTTGGAAAGAAAATCTTGGAACGGGTGTGATCAGAATTGGTGAGGATTTGTGTAAAGCAGAGGCATCTAATGGCATGGTTTAACATTTTTTCACGAAGGATTGGAATCCTTCATCCAAGTGATACAAAAAAATGACCCCTGGGTGCAGGTTTAGAGGTCCTGGAAGTTGGAATTCCATGGAGGGGACAGTGAAGGTCATGTGTGTGTGAGCTTTGGGTCTCCCACACCTTGGATGGCGTTGGGATGAGCTGCTGGATTCTGCCTCAGGAGCGTCCCTTGCCCAGCCCAGCCCTCCTGGGCAGCACTCCCTGAATTACCACACAAAAACAGGTGTAAGGAAATTACTTTCTTGGCACTGATGCTGTTCACATCTCTCAGTTGTTATTACAAATATCTGAATATTAAACAAGCTCCCGAAGCTCCTAAGCCTTTAATCCTTTTGTTTTCCTACAATAGCCATCTATTATTTTTCACTGGTATGAAATGCAAAGCTGAATAACATCCAGTAGTATCATGTCTAAATAAGCAAAAAGCTGGCGAGGAATCAAGAGATAATAAAGGTGGCTTTGCTTTGTTTCCTGCTCAGGAGCAGCAAGGAACACAGGAATTGGCTGGAGGACCATCTGCAGCAAGGACAGGGAAAGTCACAGGAGCAGCAGAAAAGCTCTGACAAAAAAACCTGCAAAGGGTCAAAGCCCTGATTTCATTAAGCAGCTCCTTTCAGAATTATCTTTTCCTCTCTGCAAAAGCTGGGGCATAATCTGTCATTGCAGCTTTTGTTCAAGAAAAATATGAAAAAACTCAATGGAGGAGGTTAGGAATGGTGGATAATGAAGTTAGGACTTAATAAGATGTATTTTAGGTGTTATTTATTAACTGGGGGTTTTATTCCTTTTAGGTTGTTGTCATCACTGCAAATCAGTAATTTCACCTAAAAGTAATTTCTTTTAATTATTATTATTACTGGTATTATTAACTTAGCTTTTAACCTTCATTTAAAAATAATTACTAAAGTTTCTAGTCTTCCTGGTTGTAAAAATATGTATATTTACAAGCCAAGAAATTAAGGCTCCCCAATTTATTGTGATTTTTTTTTTTTCTTAACTAGCATTACAAAATCCATCAAAGGCTATTTTGGAACTGCCTGATGACTCAAGGATCTTTGGAGCTGGCAGGCTCCTGGGCTTCCTGGTGGTCTGTACATATGTGTCTCCAAACTGGCACAAAGAAGTGGTTGTGTCAATATTTATTTTATTAATGAGTCAGTGAGCCTTTGGACAGCCTAAATACAGAGGGGTGATTTGGGCTCTAAAATCCAAGCCTCTCGTTTGGCCATATTTGAATTATTGAAGAGTATCTGCTTTAGTTAAGCACATCACACGTGAATTTATCCATTTCTAGAAGGCACAAAATTAATGATGTGCCTTGGGAGGTTTAAGACTTCTCCCTGTTTTTAAGGAATCAAAGGAGAAGGAAGGATAGTCTTTTTAAAAGGATTTAAAACCTGGTACAAACTCTTTTAACCAGTTCTTCAACTTTTCACCAATTAGGTTTCATAGGAAGAAATATTCATTTTTTATTCAAAACTTTATTCAAATTTAACTTGAATATTAACCACGATATGTCCCCGTTCAGAAAACGTCTCTGATGTTTCTAGGTCTGCTAGCAGGGGGGAAAATTCCTTTCTGCTGGTACATTCCAGGTAGGAAGGAACATGGAGGGGGGGAAAAAATCATAAAAAACTGAAGAAGTTGAGAGAACAAAGATTTGAGTAAAACCTGATGGTCACTCCCAGCAAAAGGACCTCAAAACCTTCACCCACAGAGGTCTTGGTCTGAAAAACCAATGAATTATGAATTCAGGTATTTGAGGAGGAAGGATAATTGCTAATGAATTAAATTTCTTCCTGCTTGTTTGGGATAATTTTTTAGCTTTGCTGTGGTTGGTGTTTCCTTCCAAGTGCAAAGGAAGAATTCCTGTCCCTCCGTTCTGCCCAAAGCAGAGCTGGGAGGAGGCAGCTGAGAGTCCCTTTCAACTTGGTGCATTATCAGGAGCCAACAATTAGCTGGAAGCAAACATTAATTGTCCTTTTCCCCTTCATTTCAGGCAGTGAGCTCTATCCTGGAGAGAACATTGTCAGCTACAAATGCCAGGTTCAAATCTCCTGCTTGTAGGACACTTTCCATTTTGGACTATCCCTGATGTTCTCTCAGTACAGCTTACAAAAATCAAAAAGCAGCTGATAGATTTTGATCAGGTAATAATGTCAGGCACATTTTGATATTTCCACATCTTTATGCATGAATGGCCAAAGGAAAAATACTCTTTTTTTTCGTGCAGTCTTTGTCAGCTGAGAAGGTAGATAATAAATATTGGCAATACATAAGACTTGGCTCTGCTAAGAGCTACCCTTGCTATCTTGAGCAGCAGCAGTTATTAATTTTCAGACATAATCAAGTGATTTATATTCATGATTATGGTTCAAACCACCCTGACACTTGTTCCTTCTACATCAGACACCTTCTCGCTTCGTGCTTTCTGTGTTCAGCAGCGATTAAAATGAGAATGAGAGGGTTTGGGGTTTTTTAGGAGTATTGTTAAAATGTTTCTCCTCTGATTTCAGGCCTTACCCACTGAGTCATCACCTGAGCAGTGTGTTCTGCACTGACTTTCAGTAATTACTGTGCTTTAGAGATTCCCAGCAAGTCATTTCCTCATTTGCACTGAGAACTGCAAAATTTATTCCTCTTTCTATACCCCATAGATCCACTGGAATCCTTAGATTTGTAATCATTATCATGATCACTGATATCTAATCACCACTAGTGTCTAATTTGACCTCATAAAAATTCAATTTTAATGTTCGTTACCTCTGCCATCCTTTGTTGGATCAGAAGTGGTATTGGAATGAGGACACAGATCCATTGTTTAGATGCAAAGGAACATATTTACTTACAAAAAAATAGTTTCTGTACGATGTTTATTTGCATTTCTTTCAGAAGAACTGCACATACTTCGAAAATGAACTTCAAATATGTTCTACCCACTGCAACAAAATGACTCAGTTGAATTATTTCTCTTGTTTGGTAAACAAAATCAAAATATTTTGGTTGTCAATTACTATAAAATGAAAACTGCTTTTGTCTGAGACAGAGCTCACAGCATCTGATCTTGAATTGTGATGTGCTTTGGGAAAATAACACAGCATGGGATGAATCCAAATTCATTCTCTCCAGAGTCTCTTTGGGGGAAAATCTGTTTTCAATGCATTGGTGAGGCTTCACAGCTCCTTGTCTTGCTCAGTTGAATGTCTGGAGGAGCCTCCAGGCCTCCGAAAAGAGCTCAGCCTTTTTCCTGGCTTGGATGTGACCAGTGCTACCCTGGAGGGCTCCCAGTTTGGAGAACTGGGATTGCAGGGGGGGTTCAGCCGTGCAAACGTGGAGTGTGGGAAGTAGGGGAGTGTGTTCCCACTGGATCTGGGCCAGATGTCCTTCCATAAAAATAATTATGTTGCTGGCTGGACTGGTAAGGGCAAACTGATTCTTACAGGAGTGAAGGACTGAAATTTAACTGTAACTTATATTAAATATTTGATACCAAAACAGTGAAAAAACACATCTTGTGAAACTGTAGAAAAAGTATAAGGTGCTGCTATTTCCTAGCATGGTCCCTTAGCTGAAACCCCAATTATTAGCCCAGTTGACTGAATTAATACAACCAGGGAGCTCACTCTGCCCAGCTAATGAGCTTTGCAAGTTGTGTGTGATTTAATTAAAAATGGACCTGTTCAAAGCAAAGAGATAAATGTCTCTTTTTAAATTACCACATTTCTGACAGTACCTAATTTCCTAGATTGCTTTCCTGTGCTGTTCTCTCCAGCCTAGCCTGTACCCCTGGGCTTCTGGCAATTCTTCTGCCCAGCTTTTTGTCAGAAAGGAATCAGATTGGAATTCCTGGAAACCGAAGCAGGAGCCAGCAGAGACCATGCTACTCCAGCTCTTCATTTCATGGAGTTCTTGTTTTTATGGCCTCTCAGTGTCCCTGACTGAGGAGCCCTCCCTGCTCCTCCTCCTTGGAGTTCAATATTCCACCTTGCCCTGAAAGCCCTGGGGTCGATCTCCTTTGTGGAGTAATGAAAACACACTCAGCTGGGAAACCTGCTGGGAATCCCTCCCTGGAGACCTTTGTGCTCCTGCTTTTGTGCTCTGGAGTGGCAGGAAAGCGTTCCCTGGGTGATGGATAACAGAGGTTTGTGGCACCACCAACTCAGGGAAGCACTTAAGCAAATGGTTTTATTGATGGCAGGGAGATTGTTAAATGGGACCCATGGAGTCTGCTGCGCTGGGCCCAGGGCTTTCCTGGAACAGTTACGGGAAATAAATCAGCTTTGGAAAACAAATATCCATCAAACCACCCCCTCAGGCTTCCCTAACCACTATCAGCCTCCTAATCCACCCTAAACCATTATTTTTGTCTCAATGGACACTCATAAAGCAGCACATTCAGCAATTTTTAGCCATGTTTCCAGAATTTACTTGGACATGAGGGTTGTTCCCATGGAAAGGAGGGCTGAGATTGGTTTGGAAAATCTACCTGTTGTTTCCCTGAGTCCCTGGGAGTGGTGGCATTGATCTGAGGGGGGATGGATGGAGGGATGGGGGAGGGAGG
>VYXG01008978.1:126237-215782 GCA_013397235.1 Lanius ludovicianus | reverse complement strand
GGTGGATATGGATGGATGGATGGATGGATGGATGGATGGATGGATGGATGGATGGGTGGATGGGTGGATGGATGGATGGATGGATGGATGGATGGGTGGATGGATGGATGGGTGGATGGGTGGAGGGATGGATGGAGGGATGGATGGAGGGATGGATGGATGGAGGGATGGACAATGGATGGATGGATGGATGGATGGATGGATCCATGGATGGATGGATGGAAGGAAGGAAGGATGCAGGAGACCCCCAGTGCTCTGCGTGTGCATTGATTTTCTTTCCTTCAAGTGCTGACTGAGGAAGAGGGGTTTCATCAGGAAATATTCCAAATTTCTCATTCCTGGGCTCCACAGGCAGAGCTGAGGGGAGGAGAAATTGGGATAAATTCAGGAGCAGCACAAAAAATACAAGTGGCACTTCTCAGCCATTTCCTTATTATTGAAAAATTACTTTTAAATGCTTCAATAATATGAATTGAAAGCTTGCCTTTGGAAAGTACGGATTTAATGTTAAAATCCCACCTATCATTTGTGAGAAAAAGACAAAACCCAGTTAGGTGAGAAGGATTCGTATTAAGGTTATGATTGAAGCCTCTTTGCTATAAAATTTTAACATTTCTGTGTTAATCTTTCATCTTTTTCATCTGCTTTTGACATTTATTAGTAGTATCCCATGAAATCTGTTTATATTGATTTAAGCTTCATTTTTTATAGTTAATTCCAATAAAAATTTTTAATGGTCATAAATTTGCTTCTGCCCTGCAATGAGTTCAGCAGCTCCTTCCCTCATTTGGGAAAGTTTAATGACTTCTTGTGGTGATTAAAGCAGAAATAATAGACAAAGAATCTGCGAGTCCCCTGGAGGTTAAAGTACCAAAGATATGGAAAAGAAGAGATTAAAAAAACCCAGTCATGCAACTGTATGAGCTGATTGGCATTTTATGGCTGCTTTTCTCTCCTTTGCAGAATCTGATGCTTCCTATTAAGCAAAATATTATTAATTAACCAGCCATTCCCAGGCTGCAATAATGCCAGTGTTTAGTCCAAAGAGTGTCTGCAATCTGCCTGTAATTCTGGCTGTGCCTGCCCCCAGCCCAGGGCTCTGCAAACACAGCTGAGAACTGATAACAGCAGCTCATAAAGCCCCAGGGTCCACGTTGAACTTCACAGTGAGGAGCAGCACATGAAGGAGCCACACAAACTTTAAGGTATGCCATTTGTTTTATTGTTTCCAAGGTTTTGGAGAGCTTTGCCTCGCTGGGGAGTGCTCATCACACAACAGAATGTAGAATTATAATTTATAAGCACTTATTTCCAATGTGTTAGGGTTTGGAGGGAGTTCATGTGAAGAAAGAACTGAAATTCAATGAGATAGGAGGCTTTCATGACAAGAATTTGAGTGAAATCACACTTTTCAGCTAAATGATCATTATGTTTTTTAAGTTTTAGTATGATACCTTCTGGGGTAACGCAGCAAAAGGAGGGTTTTGGGTTGGATAGAGGGAGGATGATGGGTTAAAAATGGCACCAGGAGCATGAAATGATTTAAACTGTTATTTCACACACAAAAATAGTTTATTCTGAAATGTTTTTCACTCCTGTGGGTCATCACTAGGACATGTAAAAGTGCTCTGATATGCCAGTGCAATGCTTGTGTGCTTGCACACCTTCTCAACTAAACAGACCCAATTTCTCTGTATTTGAGGTTGTTTTAGGAGGTTAAGTGCTCTTAACCACAAGTTAAATGCAGTGATAGCTGCCACTGTGTATGGATTTGGCTGCTGAGATTAGTTTTAATTAGTTTTAATCAGTTTGATTGCTGGTGTACAGCTCAGTGTTAATGGTTCTGAGTTGTTCTTTTAGCCAGCACAGCCCCCTTGGCTTAGCACAATTTACTCACCAAAAAAATACAGAATGAATTTGGGAAAACCTCTTGTTTTCCACAGCTTTTTAAGGCACTGACTCCGGTGACTTATTTCCCATACTTCAATTGTAATTTCAGCAGCAAGCAGTGTGCCATGAGCTTGTACACAACCTGTTCTCCTGCTGTACAAATGAACAATTTAACTCTGTCTTGCTTTCCCCACATGTCCTGGACAAGCCCTCAGGGTTTATTTGAGCTTTTCTCAGGTATATTTTAAACAAATGATGCTTCTCCCTTTGTAAAAAAGAACAGGCTTGTGATTGCTCTAAGGGAGAAAAGAAAGAAAAGGGAAAAAAGGGGAAGAAGATTTTATTTCTTTTCTGTTTCAGGAATTTTAGTAACCTGTAGGAAACTCCATGGTTAATCTCAGGAGTCAATTGTTCCATGTTAAGTGATTTACAGGGAGCAAAATACTTTTCTCAGTGCAATAATTTCATAATCTGCACTGGGTGAATTATCCTGAACTGGAGATTTAATTGCACATGGTCTTTAAGAAGGGTTCTATTTAAGCCTCAGGATTAGGTGATCTGGCTTAAAACCTGAATAATTTATAAACATGGCTAATTTAATAAATTGGAAATGTAATTTATAGCTGTTCCTTGTGTTTGACTTTTACCAATGGGACTTTTTCTGGATTTCTAGATGGGCAAGAAGTTCAGTGGGCTGGAGCTCACCCTGATTGTGCTCTTCTCCCTGGTGACAGTGATCCTCTGTGTCCTCATTGGGCTGCTGGCCACGGGACAATCTGGGCTGAAATCTCCAGGTAAGTGCTTCCCACGGCTGCTGGAGGATCAAAAACCCTGAGTGGGATCTGCTCAGCTCTGACTCAGGGTCCCTGTGCTGTGCTTGTCTTTATCCAAAGGGGAATCATGGCCACAACTTCCTGTGGTTGCTACAAAGTCAGCCCTTCATGTAATAAATGGTGTAACTCAGGATTTAGTGTCATGAAAAAGCTTTTATCTCTCCCTCCCATGACTGGGCTTTCTTTAGGAACGTAGAGCTCAGAGAATTTCAATTTTTCTTTTGAGTATGAAACAAGGTGATACTGAAAAAAAAGTTCTCCTGATCCCTTCTATCTGTGGGAGCAGCCAAATTGTGGGGAATATACATTACTGCCCTAAAATCCAACAATGTTTCTTGCTGATTGATTCATCAGAAACCCTTGTGTTCCAGGGATGTGATGCAGAGCACCTGCTTTACCTCCAGCTCTGTTTTGTGTGAATAATTCCATTCACACACAGGGACTGAAGCAAAACTTGCAGGTGAAAATGGCAGAAAAATAAAAATTATTGCTTATACAAGGCCAACCCCTCGGTGTTTTAGTAAAGCTGCCCATCCAGACCAATATCTGAAGATTTTTTTACCTGTTTCTGTCATGAGCAGGAGTTTCCCTGAGCAAAAAGCACAAGGGCAGATGATGCAAAGAGGGAAATCTGGGGGAGCCTGTCCAGCTCAGCCCAGGGCACATCCCAGCACTTCCCAGTCCTTGTTCCAGACTTAAACAATGTTCCCAAATACATAAAGTAACCTTCAGTGCTCCCTTTAATCAGCTAAAGCTGCCCACCTTAAATTCAGTCCCACAAACCTGAAATCTAAAGGAGTTTTGAGCTTTCCCTGATGCTCCCACAGCTCCCTTGGAAAACTGTGGCTCCAGGGAAGGAGCACTGTGACAGCCCAGTTTAGGAAAGAAAAGTTCTTCCAATTTTTAGTTTTGCTCATATTTTCCCATGAAGCAGAGCACACTGACCCACAGGAGTGGCTGAAAAGTGAACTAATGAAATAAAGTTGTCAATATCACCCACATGCTCCAAAACCTTGAGGTGAAGTTGTCACATCTGAAATGATTGTGTGCCTTTTTCCAAAGGTAAAAATAAATCAGAGAAGCAATTGTTTATTGTGATTTGAACCCACGTTGTTGTTAGAGGTTCCAGCTGGTGAGAAGCAGCCAGCAGAAGCAGGTGCTGAGCTCAGAGGGAATCAGGTTATTCCTGCACTTTAGGGCTGCTGGTAATAACCCATTCCTTTATTTCCCTGACAGACTTCTACCCACAATGTCAGAAGATACCAGTAGCAGAGAGAATTGACTGCATCCCGGATCAATTAGCAACAAAGGTCTGGAAACATTCTGGAAAATCATAACAAACAGATTTCATCTCATAAAACCCTCTGTGTGTTTGTAAAGATGTAACTTGTCTCTACTAGATCAAGTATTTTCTTAATATTTTTAAAATCTGTGGTTCCCCCAACATCTGAAGGGGATTCAATTCTTGTACCACCACTGACAGAGGGTCTGACTTCTCTGGTTTGAAGAGAGGTGGCAACAAAATTGGTCAGACATCAAGCGGTTAAAAAAGTCACTCTTGGTTTTTAACAACCTTTTCTGAACAGTTTCATTTGGTGATGGTCAAAAACTGGCATTTATAATAATTCAGAAATGATGGGCTTTAGTGAGATGTGCAATTTTAACACGTACAGGATGTGGTCAGTGTTTCCTTTCAGACCCAGTTTGGATCCCAGTGTCTTCCTCCCCTGGTTGGGGTGTCAGAGAGCAGAGCATGGAAAAGACCTTTTGTCTTAAGAATCTCTGAGATAAAATTCCCAGTGAAAAGCATCACCTCAGGCTGGATGAGGCTCAGAGCAACCTGGGGTGGTGGAAAGTTCTCTGCCCATGGCAAGGGTAGAACGAGATGAACTTTGAGGTCCCTTCCAACTCAAACCATTCCATGGTTTTATGATGCCCTTCACTTTTCAGTTCCACATTGAGAACTTTTCTGTAATAGTAATCCTTGAAACACTATTATTATTTTAATAATTATTCATCTTTATTATGGATTTTCTTGTTTTCTGCTGGATGCCTGACATCCTTCTTTGTTTTGGGGAGGGGCAGTTTAGGAGAAAAAACCAGTGTGGGTTACTTCTCTCATTCATAGAGGCATAAAAATGGTTCCTCAGCTGTCTGAACCTCGGAGGGACTTCCCATCTAATTCCAGAGCTGGCTGTTAAAGCCTCTCATGCCATGGGTTCTGTTATGATTTGTAGTTCAATAAAGTCCTGCTGGGGACAGGTTAGTAAAGGTTCAAATCACAGCCTGTTCCTCCACTCCTCGGGTTCCTTCCTGCCCCAGGAACAGGCACAGCACTGCAGGAGAAGCCACACAGATCATTTAAATCTGTAATTACTGCCTTTGAACCAGTCACCCCACGTTGAAGCTGCACTCCTCAAGCAGGGAGGGAACCTGGGGTGCTCTGGTTGCAGCTGCAAGGCTGGAGGTAGGAAAGAATTAAAACCAATCAAATCATAGCTCCCAGCAGAAAAGTAGGTGTAGATTGCAACACTGAGGGTGCCTGATCTGGAATTCGGGGTAAAAGGAATGATTCCTGAATATTAGTGAAGACCAGGCAGCAGATTTCACAGGATTGGAGATAAATAGCACCTTTACTCTGTGCTGTGAGGTGCAGAGTCCCATCCCAGTGATTCCTTTCACTCCTGTGCACATTTTTTTTCCTGGGAGTGATTTGGTTGTGTCAGGCCACATAAATGCAGCAACCTGTAAAACCACAGGTACCTGCATCACCCTTCTGCAGTGGTGTGTGTTAATGGCTTTCAGGATAAAGGGGAAGATTAGGATTCACTTAAGCTGATCTAGAAGGTTTAGTGTGTGTGCCTTGATTCCCTGAGTCACTGAAGATGTACAAGATGAAGCCAGAGAATGAGTAGGATTCCAGAGAATAGAAGGAAGAAAATTAAAGAAAAAAAAGGAGGAAAGAAAGAAAAAAGAAGAGGGAGAGAGGAAAAAATTAAGAAAGGAGAAAGGAAGAAAAAAAGAAAATAAACAGATATTTTTTATCTGATCATATGGTTGGTGAAGATAGAGATGCTGAAAGAAGGGAGATATTTAGTAACTACTCACTGCTGCAGAACACTGCCAGGAGGTATGCTCAGACAAGCAGAACACACCAGTAAAACATGAATTCCTCTGGGCAGAGCTCATGCAGGCCAGGCTGACACCTCTGCAAGCTCATGGAAGGGGGCATTGTTGGTTTGATTTGGAGTTTTGTGCCTTTCTTCCCAACCTGCTCTGCAGGCATGGGCTGTGTGGATGCTCAGAACAGCACATTTTAGTTCAGCACATGGCCAAGCTCTCCTTTGAGTCCTTGGTGCTCAGTTCATGCTGTACCTCAGTGTAAACAGTTTCCTCCTACTCAGGGTTGTTCCTGATTAAGCTTTGGCTTTTCTGGGTGTTGGCTTTCCTATTGTGCTGCTTTTACAGCTCCCAGGCTGGATCACATCTTTATTTATAGCAGATGATTGATTTTACAACAGGCTCCCCAGTGTCTCTGGTGAACTCTGCTCCTTTCCCTGTGCCAGGCCCCAATCCTCGACTCCTGTGTCTACTTCCTTGTTCAGAAAGCTCAATATGCCACCAAAATACAAATCTGCCTGGATAAGATCCAGCTGGAAAAAAAATCACTGGACTGTGAAGTGGCTGCTGAAAATGGTCGAGAAGCATTCATGAGAAATGGCTGGGGAAAAGAAAAAGACACTTAGGAAGCTGGGAATGTGGATGCTGAAACTGCCAGGTTTTAGGAAAATCAGTTCAAGTTATTCTGCTTTTTATGGGCTGGTCACTGGTCTAGGGAGGGATAAGAGGATGGAGGTAGTAACTGTTGTTATGTATTTAGGGTATTCCCCTATACAGGAAGGGAATGAAGTCAGGGAACGAAGCTGTGATCTCTGCAGCCTTGGAGGGCTTGGTGCTTCCCCTCCTCTGCTCTGCAATGGTTTGTAAGGGGGAAATAGGGAATTCTGGTGGCCTCTGGGAAGGTGGGAAGTGAGCCTGGGTTTTTCCCAGCCTTACAAAGAGCTGACATTGACTCATGTATCAAAGGGGGAAAATGAGTCCCTACATCTCTCCTCCAACCTTTTTCACTTGGAACCTGATGGGAACGATAGTGAGTGTTCTCTGGTGGGATAAATCCATTACAGAGAGACAAACATGTACCTGTTTAGTGAATCTGGGGTTCATTTTGGGTGATTCTGAGCAGTTTCTGTGCCCTGTAAAAGCACTACCAAATAAATGCCAGTGGCTTTGTGAGCCCCCTCAGTGCTTCCTTCAGCACCTGCCTGATTGCTGGGCTGGAGCTGCCTTATCTTTTATCTGTTCAGAGCCTCTGAAAATAATTTGAGCTGCACTGACCAAATTGGGCTCTCTAACCCCGAAACAAGGACAGCAGCAATGAAGCTTTTGGATCATGTCCACCTATTTCAAGCTGCAGAAAATTTTAAATATTTAAATAGTTATCACAAACACCAAAAGCGTTTGAGCACAATCAGATGAAGGCAGAAAGAGCTTCTGGTAGTGGACAGGTGGAAAGGATTTGAAGGTATCCCTGTTGGATTTGGATACAGAGATCACTGATGGACATTGCCCTTTACCCTCAGTGAGAGTGGTTGTTCTACCACTGTCCTTTGCCCTAAGTAATGAATGGGGATTTTGAGGGGAGAAAAGGGGTGGAAACTTAGTGATAGATTGCCCAAATCTTATCTTCAAACATAAACCTCACACACACAGTACATGAGCAAGGTAATTCCCAACAGTAAGCAGAGGAATTTCAGCTTTCTAGTGAATGGGAGTGTAAAGGCTGGTGCCACTACACTGAGAGAACTGAAACAATAGGTTTGTTGGTTTTTTTTTTTTTAATTGTTTTGTCTCAATTAGAGGTTTTTTAGAAACAATCTGAATATTTCTGATACTAAAAAATCACATTAAACTGTAGATATTATACACAGTGTTCAATTATGCATATATAAATGTTTATTAGATGTTAATCCCACTATAAATTTCAGCCCCTCTCTAGTGTGTGACTTTTGGCCAGACTCTGCTCTATCTGTCACAGCTCAAATGTTTTGATAAATTTTTTAAAGCATTCATTTATCTGTGGATCTTGTGGTTTTAAGAATGTACATCTAATAAGCAAGTTTACTCTGAATTCAGAAAAAATCCTCTTCAGTGAGTTCTGTCTACTGAGTTCACTTACAGAGTTGTTCAGAGAAGGACATGACCTGAGTGCAGAGATCGTGGAGGTTTCTGGTGTTTGGGGTGAAGTGCACTCTGTGTGCTCTTTAACTGGTTTAGTATGGGTTTATCTGTGCAAGCCCAGCTGATCAGTGCCCCTCCTGTCCTTGCTCAGAGCACCTGCTCCCTCCGTGGCTGCTGCTGGAGCCCCCAGAGTGACACCAGCGTGCCCTGGTGCTTCTTCTCCCACAACCACGGCTACAGAGTGCGGGGCTCCCAGAGACCCACCCGGGCAGGTAAGCTCAGGGCTGGGCTCCCCCATTCCCACCCACTCCATCCCATCCCACGCAACACCTTGTGCTTGTCTCCCAAGGATTTGAGGCCACCTTGGAAAGGCTGCCATCCCCTTCCCTCTTTGGGAATGACATCTACACGGTGCTGCTCACGGGAGAGTACCAGACACCCAATCGCTTCCGATTCAAGGTCGGTCCGTGTCCTGTTCTGCTTCGAGGGCCATTTTTTTCTGCAAGATGTGAGGTTGCCTGTGCAGGGAATGTAGGATTGATGCCCCTGGAGCGCTCTCATGATTCCCACTGAAGTTCTTTTGTTGTCCTCCCTGCTGTTGCAGTGCCTCGGGTTAACAGGCACTTGGCACAGTGGGAGTTCTGCATGAAAAGTCACCGAGACCTTTGTAAAGCTCAGTTTTTCTATTATCTACCATTTGTCCTCATCACAGGAAGATTTGGGGGATAAATGTGTTTACTTACTTTTTATTTATGGCCCAGTCACTTCTCTCAATCATTTTGACACACAACATCAGCTTTCCCAGCTTTGTGTTTTCTGTGGAAAGCTCAGGACTCTTTGCCATGGGTGTGGGGAATCAAGGGTTTGTAGGATTAAAAACCTTCTACAGGAGACTTTGTGCTGTGGTGGGTTCCTTGTGACCCAGGGAAACACAGAATCAAATATTCTGAGGAAAATGGCTGAAAGTGAGTAATTAAACTCGAATAAACAATAATAAAAGCAGAAACTGGGGTAAGGGTGGAAACACCCGAGTCAGAACCACACGTAAATGCTGTAAAAGATTTGAATTAGGGATGAATTTGTGAAGGCCACAAACACTTGTGCTGTGTACAAACGTGCAGATCACTGACCCCAAGACACAACGATTCGAGGTCCCTCACGAGCACGTGCGGCCGTTCGCGGGGGCCGCGGCCTCCGGCCTCGGCTACAAGGTGGAGCTGAAGCAGAACCCCTTGGGCATCGTGGTGACCAGAGCGAGCAATGGCAAAGTGCTGTAAGTGGGGTGGGGCTCCCTCGGTGACACAGGTGTCTCTGGGGCTCTGTGAAAGCTGGGGATGCCTCCTGTGGGGTGGCCTCTTGGGCACAGAATCTGCTTCTCTCCTCTCGGCTGATGGATGTCCCTCAAGGACACCCGGGATGCCTTTGGGATCAAAATCTGGGAGATGGAAAGCTCTGTCAGAAAGGTTTCAGGTGTGGCTCTCTGATCACTTTCCCCCAGTGCTGGGGAAATCTCCACAGCTACTTTGTCCCATCAATTCAGGGAATTTTTCTTATCTGAGGGACTCTCTGTCAGTGCTTCAAACCATGTGGGAAAAGTCTTCATTGCACCTTTTATCTTCTTTACTACAACTGTGCTGAGACCCTGAATCCCCAAAACCAGGCTGCCCTTTACACCTGTGATATCCAAGGACAGCTGGTCGTGTGAGGCTGTGTGTAAAAGATTTAATGAACTTGAACACTGAATTCTCTCATCCCATTTACATTCTAAAAATAAATAAATAAACCAAACCTACTGACTCACAGCTCTCCAAGTGCCCTCAGAGAGGGGAAGTGCCAGGCTGAAGGTGCTCATTAAATCAGCCAGGAATGATCAGCTGTCACAGGGCTGGGCCACTTGGATTAGCAAAGCTTCCAGTTTAATTAATTAAGGGTTACTTTTTGCCCTTATTAGCATTGTTTTCTTGCCTGCAATCCTCTGTAATGATTGATTTGCAATTATAGAGGGCACAGAAGATGGACTTGGCAGTCAGCAGTGCCTGACTGATTAAACAGGTACAGGGAGGTGGGTAGGACACCTGTGGGACCCCGTTGAAACAATTCTCTGGGATATTGTCTATATTTTCCTTAGGCCTTTGTTTAATTTCATCAATGTGTTTGCATTTGGTTCTCTAAAGAAAAAAACAACAGTGATCTTGGACTCTGAGTTTGAGGATCTCAAAGGAAGCTGTTGCTACCATGAGATAAGAGCAGCCCCTCAGAGCTGATAAATTTATCCCTGATAAATTTGCTTGCACAAGGTCACTGATTTCCCCCACCCTTAAATGGCCCAACAAAAGAGAGACCTCTTTATAAAAGGACAAGAGGGGACCAATGTGTTATGACAGTTCATTACCAAAATCCTGATTATTCAGATAAAGTCTACGAACTTCCATCACCATTTTTTTCCACCTGAGGTCCCAAAAGAGAGCTCTGATTCCATCAACAGTTGGAAGAAACCTCAAAAGATCTGGGTGGAGACCTGACTCTGCCATCCAGCCCCAGCTAAAACGAGCACAAACAGTTCTTGCAACAATTCTTGGTAAAATTCTTCCTTTTATCCCTTTTTTTTTTTTTTTTCTCCATGTTTTTCACCAGGTTTGACACGACCATCGGGCCCCTGCTGTACTCTGACCAGTTCCTGCAGCTCTCCATCAAACTGCCCAGCAGCAACATCTACGGCGTGGGGGAGCACGTGCACAAACAGTACAGGCACGATGTCAACTGGAAAACCTGGCCAATCTTCAGCAGGGACACTGGCCCCTCCGCAGTAAGTCTGGGGTTGTTTCCCCTCATTTTTTGCAGTTCTGGAGCCCAAACATCTCGAGCAGTGAGCACATTCACTGAGTTTTCCCTGTAGATCTTTAAGGCACTGCATGTTGTTACTGAAAGCTCCGTGGTACTGATGGATGCTCCCTGATTTTTGTGTTGGTGAGCAGTGGAAAACCAGTGGATAAACCTTACTAGATGAGTCTGCATCTTCCAGTGGCAATCAGAATAAATGACATACTAATAAATGACAGCATGTCTTAATGCATTGCTGTGTGCAGGGTTCAGTTCAGATGGCACAGGTTGATTCAGCAACATCCTTGCAACTCAAATTATAGAAAAATTCTCCTTAACAGCTGTCTCTTTCCAAGATGAAATATGTCTGTCAGCTGTTATTTGTTTCTAGAGTTTTTCTGGCTGTCCCTTTATGAAACAATTTCTGTGGCACCCATTTTTTGATAATTGTTAAGGTTAATTTCACCATTCAGCTTCATAAAGTAATTCCCTGCTTTGAGAGAGAACTTTTGTTCCACTGCAGTCGGAGCTGTACTGACAGAAACCTGAGGGTGAGATGACTGAATGTAGTTAATTAATAATCTGGAATTTGTACCCATTGCCTTGAGATTCCTTCTCACTCTTTCCTCTGGTTTGAAGACAGCTCTTAACTGAATGGCTCCACTGAATGTAGACTCATTAAGATAAAATAACAGTGGCCCAAGTTAGGCTGGTTTCAAATTGCTCATATTCTGTTCCTTGTTCATTTGAACTGAATTTGTTTTTTCAGGAGAAAAAGCACAACTATTGACACAATTGTTAACATCTCTAAGGGGTTTTGTTGCTAATAATAGCAACAGAAAGGAATTAAAGAAAAATACTAGCAAGGAAATGAAAAAGCAGCAAGGCACTCTCCCGTTTCCATAGGTTACACACCAAAATTATTGCCTTGCAGGATGACTAGAACTAGAGATTAGATGTAAAATCTGCTCTATGGTGAAAGGGGATGGAAGCACCTCTCAGGTTCTCCTTGACGAGCACATTTATTCCCCAGAAACAGAGCTGCAATATCTGCCAGCTTTCCTGGGGTTCCATCAGATCTGTTCTCTATTTATTGGGGAAACTCTCCTTTTAATGGAAAATAAAGGGGAACAACGCCAGGAAAAACAGAACACATAAAACAGGGAAGTGTCAGGACTTAAACTTTTGTTGTTTGTTCTATTTTGAGAAGTTTCAAGTTCTACCCATGAAATATTTTGAAATATTCCAGAGTAGATCCTGTGACTAGATTTTAACTTTATTACTTTAGGCAATGGATAATTTATATGGAGTCCAAACTTTCTTCCTGTGTTTGGAAGACAGCACTGGAGCCTCCTTTGGTGTTTTCCTGATGAACAGCAATGCCATGGGTAAGAAACCTTTCTCTGTGGCTCTGAGCAGTGCAGTTAAAATTCTTTTGAAATCTGTGAGACTGATCAAAATCGGGCTGATGTGGATGTCACTTCTTAAAAACACCCCCAATATCTGAGGCATCATTACTCTGTGTTTAATATTAATTCACAAGCACAATACAAGCAGTGAGTAGCTCCCAGTTAACTGGAGGATTTTGATGGAAATCCAAGGGTCAGAAACTGATCCAAGTCTGTACAGTCTGAACTGGAATAAAGGATTAAATTTGTAGTGAACAACACTTGGAAGTAAATGTCCTTTAGTCCCTTCTGCTAAGCATATTTATATTTACAGAGCTCTGCACATCATGAGGCTGGAGAGTTGTACCCAAAATTAAAAGATAAAAGGTTGAACCACTGGATTATTTCTGATTTCTCTCCTCTGCAGGATGTAAAGGAATGGAAAGAGGGGCACATAAAGAGTTCTCTGATTTCCCCCTTCTTTACAAGTTCAGTTAAAGGTTTGGGGTTCTTTAGGCATTTTGTGGCTTTTAGTCCAGTAAACTCTCTAAGCAGAAAATGGCAAAGTTATTTTAGCATTTCCTGTCCTTCAGAGCTGTTGTTGTGCACTTTTGTCTGGCAGAGTTCGTGGTGCAGCCTGCTCCAGCTGTGACCTACAGAACCATCGGGGGCATCCTGGATTTCTACGTCTTCCTGGGGAACACTCCAGAGCAAGTAGTGCAGGAGTACCTGAAGGTACCTTCACCTACAGAGATTATGCATTGAACAGACTTTTTTTTAGTGCTTGGGATTGATTTTATAATATATTTTTTTTCTCTGGGTGCTGGAGAGGCGACCGTGCTCGAGGCTCAAGAGATCCAACATTCATTAATCTGCAATTTACGCCATAATCATTAGATGGTCTCTAGAATAATTTATGTTTCCTTGTTCCTGTCATAAGGACAAATTCCTGTTCCTATGGCAATATTATGGGATAGAGGCTGTGTTCATAGGCTGTCTGGATTTTATGATCATAAGATATCACTGGGTGTCTTTTGCACTTCTTGAGCTCTGCTTGGGTGTCAGGGGCACTTGAAAGAATGGCCATTGTCCAAAAACACTGATAATTCTTAAAATAAATAAATTACGGGCAAAAATATTGTATTTTGAGCTGGGCTGCTCATTTTGGTGTGCATTATTCGAGTAGATTTGAGGAATGTGGGTGCAGGGAAAGGGGATGAGTTGACACAGGGTGTCCAACAGCACGTGGGATTTTTGCTGTCCCCTCACAGCTCGTGGGACTGCCAGCACTGCCCTCCTACTGGAGCCTGGGATTCCAGCTCAGCCGCTATGGTTACAGCTCCCTGGAGGAGGTGAAGGAAGTTGTGGAGAGGAACAGGGCCGTTGGGCTGCCCTATGTGAGTATGGCATTAGGGGAGCCTGGGGGTTATCAGCTGTCCACTGCTTAATTTTGTGGCGAGCTTGCCTCTTTATGTCTCGGAATATCTTTAGACCATTCACAAACAGCCTAAAGATCCCTCGACTGTGCAGCTCCACTTAAGCCAGTGTTTGTTGACAGCTACCCCCAGAGCAGAAGTTGAGAAGAGAAATAGAGCTCAAACCTCTTTTGATGTTAAGTCATTTATTCCCTCTGTCCTGGAGGAGACAGAGCACCCGACCTGGGCAGAGTCAGTGAGGTGAGAGGGTTTCCATCCTCCAGGTTTATATCCCAGACAGGGGGAAAGGGGATCCCAGGGGCGGGGATGGGACAAACACCCAACAGCTCAGAGCCCGGGGGGCTGGAACCGAAGGCAGACCTGACTCAGTCCCATGGCAGGGACCCGCCCGCGGGGGCCCAGGGGGACCCACCCCAACAGGGGAGGACACAGATCCTACAACTGCTTCGTTCTCCACCAGTTTGGATCAGGAAATGTGTGGTGTCAAAGGTTTTAGTGCATTTTGATGTTAGAGCCATCACCAGAGTGTGGGATGGGGGAGGGGTTAACTGCAGTAAGATTTATTCAAACACTTTACTGGAATAATTTTTTCTTTTATTCTTTCCAACTCTATCCATTTTTCTTCTCATGAAACTTTTTTTTATTGTCTATGGACAGGTATGGAACCTTATATTATTCTTAATTGGCAGTCACAGGCAAAGTACAATTAACAGTTAAAATTAGATTTTATGGGGACATGAACCTGGTGTCTTCAATAGAATAAAAATACCCTAATATTAAGCTAAAATTTGGGAAGAAAACAGACTAATAAAAATCTTTACCTACTACTTCTCCTGGAAAAGCTGAACTCCCTTCTCTTTCAGGATACCCAAGTCATTGACATTGATTATATGGAGGGAAGGAAAGATTTTACTTATGACAAAGTGAAATTCAAAAATCTCCCTGAATTTGCAACTTATTTGCATGACTATGGACAAAAATATGTCATCATATTGGTAAGCATTTAATTATCCCTTTTTTCCCTTGTAAACTCTTTCATTAGTTATTTATTATTATTTCTTACTTATTCTATGTAATTATAACATGTATAGCCTGTAATAATTGATGGAATACCCTGATTTCTTCTTTTCCTTGTTGTTCTCTGATTTCTCTAGGATCCTGCTATTAGCACCCAAAATCTGGCTGATGGAAGTCCCTATGGAAGCTACGTCAGGGGAGCACAGAGAAAAGTCTGGATTAATGAATCAGATGGAATAACAGCACTGCTTGGGGAGGTATTTGTGGTTCTACACATTGGGACTTGCTCTGTTGTCACTGTTAGGATTTCATTTAGCTCAGGGGACTTATCTACCAGTGACAGAAACGTGTGTAAGTTCTCTTGTAGACTATGAATTTGAGAATTTATTTATTTTTTTTTCATTTTTTTCCATTTAAACAGTATTTTTCATTGATTTTATTTTCCAAATACTATTTTTTAAAGTTTTAATTTTTTAAAAGAAAAATCGAATTAAAATTACAATTAAAATCACATTTGTTCACATCAACCCTGCATTTTGTTTACATTAACACTACATGTTTTTTTGCATGAAAGGGTGATTTGAAGGCTCAAGGGACATTTCATCAGCCAGCTCCTATTTATTTCCAGTAGCTACTGAAGATCCTGACCCCACATTATCCTTTTAATTTACAATCTTACCTTCTATTGAGAATTTCTCAGCTGTGTATGGTTCCTTGTAAGACTTACAAGAAAAGCAATTGAAAAACCCAAAGTTGGACTCTGTATCCAACCTGAGCAGACCTATGATCCTATAAATTCTTTTTGTTCTCACTCAAAGTGTAATTAATCATTTCCTTTCGAATATCCCAGGTGTGGCCAGGGGAAACTGTGTTCCCAGACTTCACCAACCCTGAATGCACGAGCTGGTGGGCAGAGGAGTGCAAATTGTTCCATGACACAGTGCCCTATGATGGGCTCTGGATTGTGAGTAATTCACAATTTTCATTTTTATTTTTAAAATATAGATGATAGCAGATGTTTATTACATTAAATTTTTATTAGATTGAAGGGTATTTTTGATATCAGAAAGGAGATGTTGAAGAATAGCTGCTAATAATTCCTTAAAGGATGGCAGAGTAGAATGGAAGGCTTTTTTTAGAAAAAAAGGAATTAAGGCAACTTTACATCCTGCATCTTTCCTTCCCAGGATATGAATGAAGTGAGCAACTTTGTTCAAGGTTCAAAAAGTGGTTGTGCACAGAATGACTTAAACTACCCTCCTTACACTCCCCGTAAGTCCAGCTGCTTTTATCAGGATAATAAAATTGCAAATAAAATTTTAATTGCCTTCAAGGAGACAGCTTGATTTTAGAGTAGTTCTCATGGGTGTGGTTTGGACATTCCTATTGACAGAAAATATATCTTTATATTTTTATGCTTTTATTTGTCTACTTCAGGTGTGGTTTGTAGGACTGCCTCTTTTCTCTCACCAGATAACTACTGTGCATTGTCACTGCCTTAATTATGCCTGATAACAGAAGGATCCTCCTGCACTGCCAGTAGTTGATGAGGTATTTGCAGGACTAAAACTGAGTTCACAGTTGGTATTAACTGTGGGTTTAGGTAACCTTTGCCAGTGTGCTGTCAGATGGTGATTCAGGAATTCAGAGCACATTTCTCAGTTCCTTGCATGGGTCCAAAGCTCAGGAGCAGAAGTTTCACAGAGCAAAGATGAACCAAACAGCCCAGAGCAGCATTTTGGGTTGGGAGTAATTTAACTGTCTGAGTGCAAAAAATAAACAGGAAAAGGGGCCTTGGATATCATAAGCATGAAAGATTGGAGATATTAATAATAAAAATGTGCCTTAAAAGTGCTATCTGTATTCTTTTCTTCAAGGTATTCTTGACAGACTCTTGTATTCCAAGACAATTTGCCTGGATGCAGTGCAGAACTGGGGGAAGCAGTATGATGTCCACAGTCTTTATGGATATTCCATGATCTTATCCAGTAAGAAGTAAGGAATGCATCCTAAAATCCTGCAGAAAGGTTTTGGAGCAGTGCATGACCTGCATTTTCCAAAGCATCACGAGACTTGACTGCTAAAGGAACGAGATTCTTGGAAAATGCTGCATTATATTTGAGCCAATTAAACCAAGGCAAAATCCCGAGCCTGGAGTTAGCAGGAAAAGCCACAAATTGGTTGTCAGAGCTTTTAAAAAAGATTATTTCAAATTAATATCTTGAACTTTGCTAAAATACACTTGCAAAGAGATCCCCATTCCTGGGAGGAATAATCAGTGCAAATCAGTATAAATCAGCTTCATACAGAATTATCAATGTCTGAGTTTTTTCCTCTGTGCAATTCCAGTCTCATTTCCTTTTCAGAGCCATCGAGAAGGTCTTCCCTGGAAAGAGAAGCTTCCTCATTTCGAGGTCGACTTTTGTGGGGTCAGGAAAGCACTCGGGCCACTGGCTGGGGGATAATGCAGCAACGTGGGATCACCTGAGATGGGCAATCCCTGGAATGCTGGAGTTCAACCTCTTCGGAATTCCTTATGTAGGACATCCCTTTGTGCCGTCCTTTCAAAGCAGATGGCAGATTATCTGACCAAGCACTCTCTAAATAACCACGTACATTGTCACCTCATAATTAACCCTTTTTAGGAATCCCCTTTGAACATTTCTTTTCAATTGTCGATTTTTGATTTAGGTGGTTTATTTTCATTTTTGTGACTGTGGTGACATAAATGTGGGTGTCAAACTTCTCTTTTCTATCCCAATCCACCTCTTATTTTAGTAAATTTTAAACACTAGTGAGGGATGTGAAACACTTCCTGGTTTTCTTATAATTTCAAATTAGAGATGTCCCTTTAGAAGGGAAACAGCCAAATTCCTTTTTATGGTTTAAATTTGAATGGCCTTGAAGCTTTTTCCCATTCTATGCATATTATCACCAAACAGGAAAGTAAAGATTTGGAAGAAGCAAAATGATGGACAGTGTTAGTGAGGTGTCAGTTTAATTTTTTGGACAGCATATCTGGATTTGAAAGGAGAAAGTTACAAATGTGTTGTAGCTTTTGAGGTGCAGGACACTGTACATCCAATACATTCTGATTTTTTTTTAAATTCTTTTTTAAAAGATTGGAGCAGATATTTGTGGTTTCAGTGACAACACCACAGAGGAACTTTGCAGAAGATGGATGCAAGTGGGAGCATTTTACCCATTCTCCAGGAACCACAACTGTGAAGGTTTCAAAGTAAGTTGTGCTTTCTGTTAAAAATTTGTTACACGACCACATTTCCTCTAATATCACTTCTAATCATCACTCTCACTGAGTTTGAAAACAGAACTGTCTTTATGAAATCTCAGGTCTGAGAGGTTTGGTTTCATGAGGGGTAATTGAGAATACGCTTCTTTGGCAACAGTTTTGGGATCATTGATTGTCCCCACCACCAAGGAGCACTGAGGTCTGTGTGAGCCACCAGGCTGACTCCTGGGAGCTGCTTGGCATCAACCTGACTGCCAGGATGAGATCTGGAATAACCCTGGTGGACAAGGAGGGATGGGCAGTGCAAGCAGCACAGAGGGACAGGACATTGGGTCACAGCACCAGTACAGAGCTGCCCCTCCGAGCCCCAGCCACTCTGAACCAGCTTTTCACACGCTTGGCAAAGTGGTTTGGAAAACTTGCAAATAATAATAGTGGGTATTTGTTTCCAGTCCCAAGATCCAGCTGCATTTGGAGCCAGCTCCTCGCTTGTGAACAGCTCCAAGCATTACCTGAACATTCGCTACACGCTGCTGCCCTACCTGTACACGCTGCTCTACAAAGCCCACACCCAGGGGGCCACGGTCGTGAGGCCACTGCTGCACGAGTGAGTTTGGGAGTTTTATAACCAATGAGAAAATCTGACACATTTAATGTGGTTAGGGGACTCTCTAAACCTCCATCCTGTGAAAATGCACATTGAGATATCTGTAGACAACTCCCCAAGTCATGAAATCTCATTTTGGTGTAACCAGGAGCTGATTTTCATGTGACATCCTGTAGTCATGATTGAGGACAATCAGTACCCTGAAACCTTGGGATTGCTGCTGATATAAATCACAAAAACCCCCAATTTCTACTCTCTCCTTCCCCTGCATCCAGGTTCTACTCTGATGAAATAACATGGAACATCGACAGGCAGTTCCTGTGGGGCCCTGGGCTGCTGATTTCCCCTGTTCTTGAGCCGGTAGGTTTGGGTGTTTTGGGATCTATCATGTAACCATGGGCCATGGTGAGTCACCAGTTTCCCCCTCTTCACTTACTGCTCCCAGTGAGAGAGCCCACAGCATGTTTTTATCCCTGCTGAAATGGGAAATCTTGTAGTTAAATCCCACTCCTGTTTTCACTCCTTTATGGAGTCAAAGACGTGTGGTCTGATGTTCTGCCTTACCTCTTCCTCACATCATCTCTGAATTTCCTTTGGAGTCAGCTTCTCTTGCTGCATTTCAGCTTCTCTGTGGTACAACAAGAAAACAAAAAGATTGTGGCTTATTCTGTGGCAAAATCTTGTAAATAATGATTTCTCCTGCCAGCAACACGTTAGCCGTGGACAAATATAAAACATTTGTTAAATACAGAAAGGGAAAGCGAGAAATCTGGAAGGTTCCAGCCCCAAAAAATGTGGAAATAACGAAGATAAAGAGATTCTTGTGGATATGATCTGGTTCACTGAGGTTTGAAGCATTGTGACTTTGGGTGGCTTTCAATGAGCTGCCACTTTGCAGAGCAGCATTTCAGTTACAGCCCAGCAGCTCTGCAGAAACTGTGCTTGGATTGTCCTTCCTCCTCTCTGGACACCCTCCCAAACACCAGGAAAACAAACAGCAAAGAGTAGAAGTACCAATGATTTTCTCACAGTGGGCTTCAGCTTTATGGGAAAATTGAGTTTATTTGATTAAGTTGAATAATGAGAGTTGTTTCTTTATTCTCTTTCAGGGTGTGACATACACTCGTGTGTACTTTCCTGATGCAGCATGGTACGAGTATGACACGGTAAGGAAATGCAGGGGGTATTATGGGATATTGCATCATTTTCTACATAGGAATGTGATGCACTAGGATTGTCAGCCCTGCTTTGGGGACAGAGAGCCGAAGTAAAGCCTTTGGGGTTACTTGGGAGACAAGGGATGAAGGGTGGTGGGTTAAGCACAAGAATTGGTGACTCAAGAAAGGGCTCAGATTATGACATTAAATCATAATGATGTGCAATTACTTTACCTTTATGTGCCCATTAGCCCATTGATATTTACATCACTGAAGTTTTTTTTTTTAGAAGGAACAATCTGATGAAACTCAAGAGTGTTAAGAAAACACTCCCAGGAGTGGGTAATACAAAATTCCTGTTCTCTTTTCCATTCCATAAGGGTGAACCAGTAATTATGAGGAAATATTGGTATGATTTACAAACCCCAGAGGAAAAAATGGGGCTGCACCTGAGAGGAGGATACATTTTCCCTACTCAGCAACCAGGCAACACCACAGTGGCAAGGTAGGCTCCCAAACTGAACACTTTTATGCTTTTTGTTTTCCCCCACAACTGGGCTGAGGACTTTTAGGTTACAGATAAGCAGCAGCCCATTGTATTTAGGATTTTTCACCTTGAAATGTGGGAATTGCTGGGAGACAAACTTCCCTTCCACAGCTTCGGGGATGAGTTGTGGGGTTAATTTGCATAGCAATTTGTAAACTCACTGGGTATTTTAATGCATTTGCATGAAAATGAAAAGCAACCAAGGATTAAGCTAAGGCAATTCTGCAAGGATTGTGAACCTGCTGGGTGTCACATTCTTACATGAACATGGAGGATGTGGTAAGGCTGTTTAAATGTTTGTTATATGCATAAATCTCTCTTTCCACAGCCGAAAAAATCCAATGGGACTCATAATTGCCCTGGATATCAACAATGAAGCTTCTGGGGATTTGTTCTGGGATGATGGAGAATCTACAGGTGAGCAGTCATCAACAGTGAAATAAATAAGATTAGCAAAGATTTAATATGTTCAGATTTCAACGTTGTAACACACTACTGCTACTTGCTCATAAATCAAAAGCTTTGCATCACTTTTAAATAGAAAACTGTGACTATGTAAGATTAAAGTAGCAACTTAATTTGACACAGGGAAAGAAAAAAGACACTAGGCACTACTTTAAGGTCAAACCTCTGGTTTTCAGGAGAAATCTTTAGATTATCAGGCAATGACAGAGTTTTCCCATGGGATTTAGGCAAACCACTGCCCATCCAGGGAGGTATCTGAATACCAACGTTGGAAAACTTTGCACATTCCACTTGTCCAACTCCTTGTTCTTGTGGGCTACACCAACCATATCTCCCAGGAAAACTCCCAAGCCTCCACTGTGTGGAATTTAGGGAAAGTTAGGGATGCTTTTAAGAAACAGAGCAGTGATTCAGCTGATTATTGCTGCCATAAACACGGCAGGCCTTGGGTGGCTGCTGTGCATGGGGGTGACAGCTCAAGGAGCTCCTTTGGCCTGAAATAACAAAGCCATTACTGCCCTCACTGCTGCTGCCAAACAAAGGAATAAAACATTTGCTCCGTTTATGGCCTGCCCAAAACTCACAGGTTGCAGTTTTCCAGGGGAACCATTTACAATTTGCTTGTGATGACAGGATTTGTACATGGAACAATCTGCCAGATTGACCACGCTTTGTATTTCTTTTTTCTGGTCGTGTGTTATTTCCTCTCGTATTGTTCTGTGGCATTCATCACTATTATTATTATTATCATCATGACCATCATTATTTTTGTATGAGGAACCCTTGTTTAGTGTGTTTTAAGAGTAGTTTTGATGCAAATTTTGATATTTAAGACAAATTGAGAAGAAATAACAGTAGAATGAAAACCGTTGCATTTTAGAAGAGTTGATTTCAATGAGTTTTGCAGAAAAAATTAGATGTCCTGGGAGACTGGCCAAAGGAAAAAGAAAAAGGGACATTGAAGTTCCTCAAAGAAACCTTAGTAAATATTTGAATTGCTTAGTGCAGCTTTGAAGGCAGTCCTGATAATTAACACTTTATTGGTCTCCTGCAGTGGCACAGCCCTATTTTATTTTTATTTTTTTCTGTACTCCAAGTGTAATTTCTCCCTTTACCTTTTAGGTACAATTGAGAATAAAGCCTACATTTTCTATGAATTTAATGTTTCCAATGTAAGTATTTGATTTTAAATGATCTTATCTTCATTTATGATTTTTATCCAGTGCCTTCCAAGAGCATTATTTTCTTTCTTTATTCTCCTTAAGATTCGCTGGAAAACAAAATATTTGCCAAAGCCAAGAGGAATCATGTTCAAAGGACTCTCATTTAACTAGGATAAAATCTGTTGTCTTTTTTCTCCTAGTTAATACAAGTATCTACATAACTCCTATTTGCTTTCCCAAAATAAACTCAGCAGCAATATTTACTGAACAAGAGCACTCTAAAGTATAAGAGGCATTTAAAATGAAGTCAAAAAGGAGAAGCATGGAGTGTTTGTGACTCTGAAGATAGTGGGAATGTAGAAAAGATATATTTTTATACTGTGGAAGTACAGCTGAATGTCTCCAGAGAGTGAGGAAGACCCACACCTTGTCTGAACCCTCTGAAACTGCATGAGGGTTAAGGTTTATTGTTGATTATTTCAAGCTGAAAGTGCCTTTGCAGGGTTAATTGACATCAGGATGCAGTCCTGAGAGTGTTTCTATGCAATCTTCACAGTAACTGTTGCATAACAAGGAGAGCAAATAGCATGATAACATATTATTTGTGCAATAATAATAATAATAATATTAATCTCTGGTAAAGGTATTCATTCCTTTGCCCTGACGAAAGAGCATAGAACAAGTGAGAGAATGGAGAGGAACATGAGTGAAGAACATGAATTTGTTATTTTTTAAAATCATAACTAATCAAAGAATCAATCATTTGTAGATAAGACACCTCGGCCACTGTTGGAGTTTGAAACTCCTGCAGCCAAATCATCACTTGACTGTGATGGCATTGAATTAAAAATTAACCTAAATATTCCCATGGAGAGCAATAAGGAAGCTCTACTCACACGTGACAGCCACGGTGCAGCTCCTCTGCTTGGACTCTTGATCTAAAAATAATTAATGAAATGGAATAGGAAGGGATAATTTTTTATCAAGAGAAGTGAGTAAGAACCTTTGGCGAGATCCCAGACAGGTGGAGTTTATCTGCCCTGTCACAGACCCTCCCCAGCCTTTCCTTATTTCCCAAGCAAGGAAAAAAAGCTGAAATACAAATCTGAAGATTATTTCATATAGTGTAGAAAGTTTATTGTGATAACAACAAGCAGGGAAATAATTATTGCATAAGAGAAAGGTATTGGCTTATTTATGCTCCAATGTGAATATCTTCACAGGAAACAATTGTTAAATCAGGGGGAATTTTGGCAGATTTTTACAATAAGAATATGACTACTGTATCATTTTTCAGAATGTTCTACAAATGACTGCTACACACAGCAATTACACTGATCCAAACAACCTGAAATTTGAGGCAATCAAGATTTTGGGACTGTCCCAGGAAGTGACAGCAGTTTCTGTGTCCCAGAACAATGTTGTGCAAGATTATCCCCTTAATATCACCTATGATCCTGTGAGAAAGGTAAAGCAATAACAGGACAATGGAAAGTAAACATATATTTACAATTGCAACCCCTTTATTTTATGCATTGCAAAGGACAGGACTCAGTGCCAGTGTTGTTCCAATGAAATACAATGTGAATTTTATTACAGAATAAAAGTACAATTGCATTCAACTCTGCCTCATAAAAGTGCATCTAAGTTATGCTCTCAGTGCAGCAGGCAGTTTAGTTATGCAGTTGTTCCTGGATTTATTCCTGTTTGCTTCCAAGGAAGCTGTGGGATTAATTCGATATTTTTAGAATCTTAATTTTTCAGATTTTATCTGTAAAAAATATCACTTGTGTGTGTTTGTAAAAGTGAGATTGTATCCGACCTTACAAGATGGGATTTTGTGAATTTTCAATTTTTAAGTGCATTATTCTTGAGGACCAGCACCTCTTCTGGCCGAAGGAAAGCTGGATGGGATTTGGCATTTAATAACTGTTTATTGTTTAATATTTATAAGGTTGCTGTTATAAACGGGCTTCAGCTTGAACTGGGAAAATCTTACACAATCAAATGGACTCTAAATGTGAACATCAATGAAAGGTTTGATTGTTATCCCAATCCTGATCCAACAAAAGAAAAGTGTGAACAACTTGGCTGTTCCTGGGAAGTAAGTCATTATTTCTCTAAGTTAATTAGACAAAAAAAAAAAAAAAAAAAAAGTTCCAGAATAAAAGGTTTTCCTCTGTGGTTGTTACAGAATAAATGTAGTCTGGGAGATTTGTCAGGTTTAAATACAATTGGGGCACAGGCCTCAGCTGCCCTGGACTGGTGGATTTTATTTACCTCACCAGTTGGCAACCACGTAAATTCTACCAAAGTCTATCAGGAGCTGAGGAGAAACATGGTATTTTTTGAAAGATGGAAGGAAATAATGTTAGAGTTACAAAAAAGTGGAATTGCATCTTCAGCTGCCCCTTCAGCCTCAGTGGGCCCACGGCCTGCAAGGCTCAGCCCCTTTGTGCCACCTTCAAGGTCACTGGGGGACATTTGAAGTCAAACCCACTCTTCTGGATCTCAGTTTGAGAGGAAATCCTTGAATTCCACAGAAATTTTGGTTCATTTGTGAACTTTGTTGTTTGTACCCACACCAAGGAGCTATTCCCAAACCATAATCCCTGACACGAAATTCTTTAACACATGATTTTATTATTAATTGTTAACAAAAAATAATAAACACGTGGGAGCAACATGGCCTGGCAGGGTTGAGCTTCAGAGGGTGCCTCCAACTAAATTATTCCATGTTCTTCTACATCTCAAATGTCCATTTTGGACCTTCCCTACAGGACTGAAGCTCAGAATTCTGTGCTGGCTGCTCCTGCACCAGCGCCCACTGAAGCACTATTAAGAGAATTTTTTGTAATTTGGGCCATTTGGAAATGTCAGGAGATCTCAGAAGAGCAGGATGTAATTTTCACTGGATATATTAAGGATAATTTGTGTGAACAAAGTGGAAAGATCTGCTCTGATGTTGCCTTAGTAGGAAATGGGTTTTGGGCATGTCCCCTTGAAGGCGACCAGAGAGCAATGGGATTAAAAGGGAGGAAGCTTTAGGAATTTCCACAAGGCAAGATTAAACCATGTTGAGGGATTGATCTGAAGATCACAGAGATGGGGAAATGAAATCCATCCTCATTGCAAGAGGATTCAGTTTCCTGACTGAACTATTTGTACAGCCTTCACTGGATATCTGCTTCAGCGCAGAGATTATTCTGTATTATTTTGTTATTCAGGATTCCATTAATTTCCCCCCAAATGCTACATTTGACAGAGATCTGATAAAAACAGGATTCCACACTAATACCTAATAAAAGATCCAGCTGCCTCACTAACCTCAAACTCCTTTCTCTTTGCACCAGGAGACACCAAATCCGGGGGTTCCTTCCTGCTACTACAGCTCCAACAATCCTTACTCCATCGAGAGCCTAAATTATTCCTCCACTGGAATCGTGGCCAAGCTCAGCTTGGGCAGTGCCAAGGTCAGAGCTAATGAGAATTCCACGGCCCCAATCAGCACCCTGCTCCTGGAGGTGAAATATCATCTCAACAACATGCTGCAGTTCAAGGTAATGCCATCCCAGAATTCCTAGAATGTTTTATTTATGGAAATTCAAAGGGCTTTTCATAGCCAAATTTATATTTCACAGACTGTAGCAGCCTTCTGTAAATATTGTTGCTCTTAGCTTGCACCTTTTTTTGTCCTAGAACCCTCAATTTTACAAAGAAACCACCTGAATCAAAGGTGTAATGTCAGTGTATAGATGTAATGTCAACCAGGAGCTTTGAAACTGAAAATATTTTGTTAATATGCAGGTAAATGCATCTGTAAGTGCTATCCTGACTCTACAGTTTAGTTTTGCATCCATTATTCTAAATCATTCTAAAATATTTTATACTCTGTTTAACTGTAATTTATTACCATGAGTTTAATAATATTGAACCAAGTGGTCAGACATCAAGAACTAACTTCTTTCCACTTTCAGAATACAAAAAACATTAAAAAGGATCTCTAAAAGCTGAATAAAAGAGGAACCAGAAAATTATTTATTACACTTGCAAAGTATATGCATCTATATTTTAAACATAAGTTTATACTTTAAATTCATATAGGTAATTCTATGAGCTGCTCCTGATCCAAAAAAAAAAAAAATCTTTAAGGTTTGTTGGCTGGGATTTTTTACCCCAACAAAACCCTGTGAAGGAACTGGTTCAAGAATACGCATTTGAAAGAAAATACGCATTTGAAAGAAAATACTCATCACAGCAAGAGTTTTAAAACTGATATCAGGTTCAGATTTCAAACAACTGACTTGCTGAAATGCACTGATTTTTTCTTCCCAGATCTCTGATTACCAAAGGCCACGCTATGAGGTCCCAGTGCCCCTGAACCTCCCCAGCTCCCCCACGGGCATGAGCCAGGACCGGCTCTATGAGGTCGCGCTGCAGATCAAGCCCTTTGGGATCCAAATCCGCCGCAGAAGCACGGGGACAGTCATGTGAGCCACTCCATCTTCCCTCTCATGGTTCTGGTAGCTCTTTTCCAGCCAAACCTTTTCCCTGTGCTCGTGTTGGAGTGAGGAACACTGGCAGCTCTGAAGGCCGTTCCCCCTGCGCTTCCCAAGTTTCTGGCGGGAGCGATGATTTTCTGCGCTTCCTAAAATGTTCCTTAGGTTGCCACAGCACTCATCATTAAGGGTTGGCCATTTGGGGCAGTTTTGGGAAATGGTTAGGGAAAAAAAACTTGAAGGAAGTAGTGTCCCAACTGGGCATGGATTCTGGTAACATGACAGATTAGTCTGGCATGAGCTGCATTTTCTTCCTTGATTAAGTCAGAACTAGAAAACAGAGAACAGTTGAATGTGGTTCTTAGTAAAAAAAACCACATTTTATTTAATTTCTTAAAGTACTCAAAACTTAATTGTGAGTTGAGTTTTCTTTTGCCAACCAGAATAATAATTCAACCTGCAACTGAAGCTCCTGGAACAATGGAATTCTCTGGCAGAACCCACCAGGCTGCAGTTTGGTTTCTAACTGGAAAGATGCTGATTTACAGTAAATGTGACCTGTGAATGGAATTTCAGTGTAATCTGCACAGAAAGTTCAGTGAAGTGCATAAAGCACTTTACTTATTCTATTCCATGTGGCTCCAGTGCCCGATCTGAGAGGAAAATAGGATTGCAGTCTCCCAAAATGCATTTTCTCATTAAATTGCCAAAATATGATGCAACTTGCAGTGCTCAAAGCCTGTGTGTAATTCCCCTCTGAGAGACACAGAAGACTTCATGTCCCTAAACCCTTCAGCAATTATTAGACACCCCCATTTCATGTGCTTTCAGTTTTCTTGATAACCACAGCAGTTTTGGCGCACTTTTAGTGACGAGTGAGACTTCCAGCGTGGCCTGAAACAAAGTGTCTGCCAGAAACACAGCACTGAGCACACTCAATTCTTATTTCCCCTTTCCCCTTCCCATTCCAGCTGGGATTCAGGGCTGCCCACCTTCACCTTCAGTGACATGTTCATCCAGATCTCCACCCGCTTGGCATCCCAGTACATCTACGGACTCGGAGAATCTGAGCACCCCAATTTCCGACACAACATGAGCTGGCACACCTGGGGAATGTTCACCAGGGACCAGCCTCCAGGTGTAAGTAGGCAAAGAAGAAGGAAATGTGATGTTTTGGACCAATGAGTGCAGAAATATTTGGCAGGACTTTAAAATCCACTGAATATCTGCTGGTATTAGGCATTGGCTCTGACCGTATTTATCATCACTTATCATTTAGATGATGTCTCCATGGCAAAAACCTCCTGTAAACCCATTATTTGTGACCTGCAAGAGCAATGTGAGGAGTTCAGGTCCTCAGTCAGATGTTGGAAGGTGACAAATGACTTAGGAGTAACAGCATGTTCCTCCTTTTTTTATTCCTCTCAGCTCATTGTTTTGAAAATTAGACATGAGTCAGAACAATTCCTATTGCTTGGGGATTAATTTAGTACTGACAGGGGTAAAGCAGAAATCTTACCTCCATTTATTTGTCTTAATTCCTGCAAGATAGCAAATTTCCAGTTATCAGGGAATGGCCAACAAAATAGCAGCAGCTAATTATAGCTCTAACTTCCAGTTCAGGTTTGAACATATTTTGAGATAATAAAATATAACAGAATGTCACCAGTACCTCCTGAGCACGTAGACACCTGGTCCTGTTTGCAAAGCAGGGAAGGTTTTGTCCTGAGGAAGCACCTTCTCATCAGTGAAATTTATGTGCAGCAATACCTTTGCTTTCCTTCCTGTCTGAGGAGTCTGGTCGAGACTGACAAATTGTGAAGTTCAAAGTGACCTTCTGCAGGTCTGTTTTGTGGTTAGGTAGGGTTTAGGTGAATAAATTTCAAGTTTATTTGCTGTGTTTGGCAATTGTCTCATCTTTTATTGAATTTATTATTAAATGCTAATAAACAAATGTTTGCAGTGTTTCCCCAGTAAAATGTATTTTATTATATTTGCAGTACAAGATGAACTCCTATGGTTTTCAACCATTTTATATGGCTCTTGAAGAAGATGGCAATGCCCACGGAGTTCTCTTGCTTAACAGCAACGCGATGGGTAAGAGACCCTTCCCTTTATTTCCAAAAATCATGAAATGGTCTGGATTGGAAGGGGCATTAAAGCTCATCCTGTTCCAGCCCCCTGCAGGCACAACTTCCGCTCTCCCAGGTTGCTCCAAGCCCCGTCCAGCTTGACCTTGGACACTTCCAAGGATCCAGGGGCAGCCACAGCAGCTCTGGGCAACCTCAGAGCCTCAGCCTCCTCACAGGGAACAATTTCTTCCCAGTATCCCATCTAAACCTCCCCTCTGTCAGTGTGAAGCCATTCCCCCTTGTCCAGTCCCTCCAGACCTTTGTAAAGTGTCTCTCTCCATCCTCCTCCTTGTGTTCCTTTTTTACAGTCAGTGTTTTGCACTAGTGGCAAATCCAGGCACCCTTTTCTCCTCTCCTTCCCTCCATTTCCAGATGTGACTTTCCAGCCCACCCCTGCCCTGACCTACCGCACCACCGGAGGAATTCTCGACTTCTACGTGGTCTTGGGCCCAACTCCCGAACTCGTGGTGCAGGAATACACTGAAGTAGGAGCCCAGCTAACGGGGGGCTTGGGGGGGTTGGTTTGGTTCCCCTTCACCTCCTCACCACAGCCATCCCTTCCTGTTTTCAGCTGGTTGGCCGCCCAGTCATGCCAGCCTACTGGGCCCTGGGATTCCAGCTGTGCCGCTACGGATACGCCAACGACTCGGACATCGCCGCGCTGGTGGAGGAAATGAAGGCAGCTCAGATTCCCTATGTACGTTGGGAGCAAATAACAGTTGAGCTTTTTGGCTTTGTAGCATTGACTAGAACCACTGAAACACAGAAACCAACCCAAAAAACCTCACTGGGGTAGAGAAGAGCAGGTTTAGCTCCACAGATTCTGGGCTGTGTTTAAAAGTTGCTTAATTTTCTTTACCATTCACACCAAAGAAGGAGAGAAGGAGCAGTGGTCAAGAAGGAAAACAAGAAGGGAAAAGATGAAGCAGCACCGTTTCAGTGCTATCATGCTCTTGGTCAAATCAGCTGTGATTTGGGCCAGGAATAGCACAGAGATCTAACAAAATGGTGCTATAAATTAAATATGTCTTCATTTTAAATATAATAATATCGGGGTTTCAAGATAGAACAATTGTTTACATTATTTCCCTATAGCTATGGAAATACAAGTGCAGTTTCTGTGTACATACAAATGGACAAATCCAGTTTTTTCCTCTACCATCATGTATCAATTCCTACCCTCAGATCAGATGCAGCAGTGAAAGGTTTATTTTGTTTTGGACTTGATGATAGACAGGTGATATTCATTTAACAACTTCAGCCTGAAGTTACCACTGTTTCCAGTTTTACACATCAAAATTTCTGTATTTTACTTATTTTGACAGATTTTCAATATTTGGCAAAAAAGGGGAAAAAAACCATTTAAAATTAATTGAGTTTTTTTTGAACTGCAGGATGTCCAGTATTCAGATATTGACTACATGGAAAGGCAAACGGACTTCACCATTAGCAAACACTTTGCTGGATTACCAGCTCTGATCGACAAAATCAAAGCAGAAGGAATGAGATTTATCATTATCCTGGTCAGTTTGGAACATTGCTTTCAAATTTCAATACAGCATCACAAAATGGAGAATATGTTCAACTTGAGTTTTGAGCATAAGGATAAAAGTGTTTTTAATTGTAGGATCCAGCCATTTCTGGGAATGAAACCAATTATCCTGCCTTCTCCAGAGGTGTGGACGATGATGTCTTCATAAAACGGCCTGATAGCAATGAAATTTTATATTCCAAGGTACTGTGCAGGGAACAGTATTTAAACCTGTGTGTTGTTGATGCTCAGTTTGGATTCAGTGTGGTTTGAGTGTTTGAAATATTCTTTGTCCTATTAGGTCTGGTCATTTCTTCCCAACGTCCAAATCAACGAGTCACTACCTCATGAAACACAAGTAGAGGTAAATACTGACATGGTTTGGTTCTGGACTCAAATATAGACATTAATGAATGGAATTAATTAATGAAAATAGCAGCAAACTCATTGATAAATCTCACGGAAAAATAAGTTGCAGAGACTGGCTAAATCATCCTAAGAGCCAAAAAAAATCAGTGAACAAGTAATTATTTTTCATCTTTAAAAAAAAAATTTGCTTAAAAATTCCATAATTTAACTATGGGATGTCTCCAGTCCCCTTATCTGACTTTTCTCCTGTTTTTACAGCTCTATGCAGCATATTCTGCTTTCCCAGACTTCTTCCGCAATTCCACAATGGAGTGGTGGAAGAGGGAAATCCAGGAGGTCTACAACAATCCCAATGCCTCGAGAAGCCTCAAGTTTGATGGCCTGTGGATTGTGAGTGTAGAAATCTTGATTTCTGGATTGTTTTTCTCTACCAGGCATTGGTGGAGAGGGCCCCAATTCCCAGTATCTGCACTGCCCTGGCTGAAGTATCCCCTGTTAAATTCTCATTAAGGAAATCTTGGACTTGATGGTCTTGGAGGTTGTTCCCTTGAAACAAAGACTCACTGAATTACAGAATAGTTTGGATTGGAAGAGATCTTAAAAATCTTCTATTCCCACCCCCTGCCATGGCAGGGACACCTCCCACTGCCCCAGGCTGCTCCCAGCCCCAATGTCCAGCCTGGCCTTGGGCACTGCCAGGGATCCAGGGGCAGCCCCAGCTGCTCTGGGCACCCTGTGCCAGGGCCTGCCCACCCTCCTAGGGAACAATTCCTGCCCAAAATCCCATCTAATCTTGCCCTCCTTCAGCTCAAGGCCATTCCCCCTTTTTCTTTCTCTGTCACTCCGTGCCCTCATGGAAAGTCCCTTTCCTGCCTTTTTGTCAGCCCCTTTATGGGACGTGGGATGTCCAAGTGAGACTGCGGCTGCAGGGGCTCCTGAGGAACCCTGCAACGCTGCTTGGGTGTGATTCAGAATTTAGGGTGTTCTGTAGCAGACTAAGGGGTTTTGCTCTGTGTTTTTAGGACATGAATGAACCAGCAGCTTTTGTGAATGGTGCCGTGGATGGCTGTAGGAACAACCTCCTAAATAATCCTCCCTATATGCCTTGTAAGTCTGATCCCTCCTTGGAACAGTTTTAGGTTTTTCTGGTTCCTACATAAATTCTTACCTGGTATATGGGGCGTAAAAGCCTAAATAAAGATGGGTTTATAAACCCACAGCTCCTTACTGAAGGTGGTCCTTTATTTCTGAGATTATGGGCACACTGCTTGCCCTGACACTTGAGCAGGAGCTGTGCAGCACTTTATAAAAATAAAGTTCTTTCCAACTCCTCGCTGCATATGGATTTTGATCCCTATTTTGTGCCAAAGTACTTTGCTTGAGGCATGGCAGAGAATTTTCGCAGTTTTCTCAGATTAATAATGCAATTAATTAAAAATTTAGAAAATATCTATGTGTCTCCTCTCATTATGATTTATGTGAGCAGTCAAATGCTTGAAATGCTTTGTTTTCTTACCTCAGCTTTCCTGAAGTGCTGGTGTAAAGCAGTACTAATTAGGAATTATTTATTAATGGTTTATTAGCATATCTCGCTGCTTACTGGTGTATTCTGGTTTCATGAGTGGTTTCTCAGGAATTTCCAGGAAATTAATATTTACACACGGATCACACCCCCACCACACCCATTTTTCTGCTTATGTGGTTGGTCTGACAGTGTTTAAAAAGATTTGAAATATTTTCTGAACTACTCTGATTATTCTTTGAGCCTCTGTAGTAAGAGCATCTGCAACTGAACTATTAAAACACTCACAAACCCAGATACCTACAGAGGAATATTGGAAAAAGTCCATTTTGGAGAAGATACTTTTATAATTACAAATAAGTGACAGTATAAAGAGACTGAATGCCTAACAGATTAGGAAAATTAAGGAAAAGAAACTCAAATGATTAATGCATCCTTATTAATAATAATAAATATATTTCTTGCCTTTTCACAAGATTTGGGATCCAGGTCAGCAGGATTATCCTACAAAACTATATGCATGGAAGCTCAACAACACCTCGCAGATGGGACCCCGGTCAGACACTACGATGTCCACAACCTTTATGGGTGGTCCCAAACCAAACCCACCCTGGAGTAAGTGCTTTGCATATTCCATGCTGTCTCCAAAACGTGTTCCAAATGGATATTCCATGTCTACATTCCTACGTAGAAACTGTCAGTGATTTATTTAAGATGCCTGAGTGATCTTTCTCTTCACTCTGATTAATTTGGTTTTTCAACCCAGCTCCCAGTGGAGTTGGATGCTCCAAGGGCTGGGCAGCTCCTGGAGTTATTCCAGTCAGGGGTCTCCCTGTGGTGCCAGAAGGGAGGTGGGACCAGAGAAGGGGAGGGGGTTCTGTGCTGTGCTTCCATGGTTCCCCTGCAGTAAATCCCTTCTGCACATAATTACTGCAATTAAAACATCGTGCACTTACTGTTTCTAGGTGTTGCTGGGATAGCCTGGTTTACTCCAGGTTGGTCCTGGTTTTCCTCACACTTCACATCCAGTGAGGGAAAATGAAGGGAGTTTTTCAATCATGTGAACTTCAGAAGGGCTCGATTGTGTTCTCTATTTAAAATGCAGTGAAAAGGGGGAAGGGTGACTTTTAAAATGCAAAGTGTGAGGGGAAAGCTTTACTTTTTAGCGTTTCTTTTCCCAGCTCCAAGGCACACGTCATTATCTGTCCCTCTGAATTGTCCCCAGCCTGCTTTAGATAACGCCCGATCTAATGATAATGGAGCTGGGCTGTTTCATTTACAATTCAACGAGTGAGCAAGGCGCAGATTTTCTGTGCAGGTCTTAACGACCTTAAAGCCCTTGGTAACTTTGATATTACCATAAAGAGAGAAAATATCAGGGCTGTTTGGCTCTGTGAGAGGATGCTCCACTGGCCGCCTGCCAGTCAGGGCAGGGGCGGAATTGCTGACCGGACAGGAGGGAATGTCTGATCCCTGTGCTGTCAGCTGGATGTCACGGCATTTGTGCATCACAAAAAGTGGTAGCTTGGGCTCTGGCTGAGTACCAGGTGCCATCAAAGCCCCTCCAGCTCTCCCCTCCTCAGCTGGGAAGAGGAGAGAAAATACAAAGAAAGATTCATGGATGGAGGACAAGGACAGAGATCACTCCCCAGTCACTGCCACAGGTGAAGTAAGGCGATGGTGGAGGCCAATTTAAATTATAACCAATCAAATCAGAGAGGAAGATGACAATGAAAACTAAATCTCAATTCCCCCCAGTCTTCACTTCTTTCCTAATTCATTCCTTATTTTCTACCTGCTCCCCAGCAGGGGCTGAGGGGACATGGAACAGGGGCTGCAGTCAGTCCATCACACGCTGTCTCTGCTGCTCTTTCCTCCCCGCTCTCTTCCTCTCCTCCTCTCCCCAGGGATCCAAAACTTCCTGCCAGGATCCAGCTCATCCCACGGGATCAAAACCTCCTTTGGGCCCCTCTGGGGGCTGCAGGGGCATCTCTGCTCCCCCATGGAAAATCCCAGCTCTGGAGCATCTCCTGCCCCTCCTGCAGTGACCTGGGCTCTGTAGGGCTGCTGCTCCCATCCCAGACATCCTCCCCCCTCTCTCCAGCTCCAGTTGTTGTTGGGAGCATCGTTTCCCCTTCTTCTTCCTGGTATCCCAAAGTCACTCAGTGCTGCTGATGGGCTCAGCCATGGGCAGGTCCCTCTCGGCTCCATCAGAAATGAGGAAGCTCCAGGAAGGTTCTCACTGGAGCCACCCCCGTGGCCAAAACCTTGCTGTGCAAACTCAAGGGAATAGGCAATACTTTGATAGGAAAAGGAACATTGCCACCGTTTCTGTGTTTTAAGTATGGACTGAAATATTCCCCTCTCTTTTGTGTGGTGCTGCAACAGAAATCACTACAATAAATCTCACAGCTCCCACAGATATTCTCACACTGGAAATTTATAGGAAATGTTATCTACAAAATATATATACACATATATTTCAGTCCCCTTTTTTTTTTTTGGCAGTAACTGAAGGGGTAATTGTGAAACTGAAGAAATGTAATAATTTATTTTGATACTAAACCATCCAAACAGAAAGATTATTTGCACACAAAACTCACGAAAGATTGTTACTGAAAAGTGAACATCAATATTTTATGTAACCTGGTGTCATTTCAGTTCTCCATCCATTGAACACAGAAACTTCAGGATATTGCCTTGATGCTGTTCTTTTGTAATGAGGTTTTTGCATAGCCAGAACCATTATTAGTGAATACAGGAACTGTTTAGGAGGTTAATTCAGCCTTTGTGATCTGAATAATCGATTCTCATGGCTAGAGCTATGGAGCTGCCAGCCTGAGCCTCCAGTCACAGAACACTCAGGTCGTGCTCATCCCTGAGCAGTTCCACACATCACATTCACTGCCCTCACTTTTGACATTTTAGCTGCCACTTCCAAAGCATTATCTGCCACAGGGAAAGCAAAGAGAGGCTGGAAGTGTTGGCTGGCACCTTACAAAGGAATAAAGGAGCCTGGAAAAGTTACTGTTTGTCCTGGAGGAAATAATTGTGGCACATTAGTCTGGTTTAATTGCTGTGGTAATTTAAATGACTTGTGTATCTTTGCTGTAATTATGGTGTCACTAAAGCTGCAAATCCTATAGAAAAATAAGCAAATAGTGCCTTATTGAAGCAGCAATTTGGGCAATTAAGGTGGAGCTCTCTCTGGAGAGCTGTGGGATTTAATCAGGGCAAGTTTCTGACTAATATTCCTATTGATATCCTGTCACCTTGGTCTTTCTGAAGGGATTACAAATCCCTCACTCTTTTTTTTTTTTATTCCAGTACCTTTTAGTCAACTAAATTTACAGTGAGACGTCCAGTATTCCTGCTACCTCTGTTTTCACTCTTGTGAGCCTTTTGGTTTGATTTTTGCTGAATTATTTTCAACTGTTGCTTGAAATTTTCGGGCACTTTAAGAAAGGAATGATGTGCCCTGGAACGCACTGTGGAGCCCTTGGAAAATGTGCTTAGAAAAGCTTTGCTATGTTCCTATTTTCCCACACAGGAGTGAGCCTGAGCTGGAAAAATGTATTTTAATCCTGCTTTGTTTGCCAGCTCTCTTTGCAGCTGCAGCTTGGCCAACATTGCTGGGATTGTGTGTGGATCACATTGAATTGCCATAAAAAGCACGGATGGATTGGATGGATATAATGCAGCCCTTCCCTATGATAATATAAACCCACAGCTTTCTTTTCAGAGGCTCTTGTGCAATAAATTCTCCTGCAATATTCCTCCTGTAACTTGTTTCTCTGTCTGTTTTCCATCCAGGGCTTTGCAGAATGTCACCAAGGAGCGTGGGATCGTCATCACCCGTTCCACGTACCCCAGCAGCGGGAGGTGGTCGGGCCACTGGCTGGGGGACAACAAGGCAGCCTGGGATCAGCTGCCCAAATCTGTGGTTGGTACGTGGCAGCAAAAGGGTTTGCATTCCTGGGATCACCCAGTCATGGAATGGTTTGGGTTGGGAGAGCCCATCCAGTCCCACCCCTGCCATGGCAGGGACATCTTCCACAGACCAGGCTGCTCCAAGCTTTATCCAACCTGGTTTTGCTTCTCCTTCACTTCCTTGCTTTCTGTATTCCTGTGATTTTAGCTGTAAAAAATTGGTTCAGCAACCAGGCTTTGTGGTCAATTCCTATTTTTCCTTTTTCTTCTTACACCCTTCCTTGCCAGGTGCTGGGAACCCCTTTAATTCCCTTAGGATCAGACTCCTCCATGCACTGTGTTCTGCTACTCATTTTTTTCTTTGCTCCTGTCCACCCACATCCCATCCCTTTCTGTACTAGGAAAACACCACACATTAGAGAAATTTAGGGGCTTTTATTAGTTTTTTTTCTCTTTTGATTCAGCACTAAACACTGTCTGTTTAACCATCATGTGAAAAAAACCCAGCCAATAACTCTGATTTATTTCTCTTTTCAGGCATGCTGGAGTTCAGTCTCTTTGGAATATCTTATGTAAGCTAATGAGTTATTAACTTCTACTTAATTACCCTGATGCTGGACATGATAATAAAGTTTTCCATTTGGGTTACTCTGAAAATTTCAGACAGGAGCTGATATCTGTGGCTTCTTCCAAGACGCAGAGTACGAGATGTGCCTCCGCTGGATGCAGCTGGGTGCATTTTACCCGTTTTCGAGGAATCACAATGGGAAAGGAACAAGGGTGAGTGGCAATATTTTAATAGCTGTTACCACCTGGGCCCTTGCAACACACAGGCAAAAACAGCCAGAACAATGCACAAATGGCCTGGTGCAAAAACTCCCCCAATTTCAATTAAAATGGAGAAGAAAAGCACACTTTTGGCTCTTTATCAAGTGAATATTGTCATTATTTCAATGCTGGCTCTGGTGCAAGCCTCCCCAGCACCTGGGAGGTTTTGTGGCCACAGAGGGGCTGCTCTGGGATTTGGACACTTGAAGGAAGTAGGTTCTAACTTTGCTCAGACTGAATCAAATTCCTGCCTATTTTCTCCTCTGTGCCATTTGGATTTCAATGTGCTACAGCAGGGTTAAAGTGGAGATTTTATGGCAAAAAACTTGAAGGAGCACAGCCGACCTCGGTGCTCTCAGCCTTAATTGCCCATAATTACACAACAAATGAGAAAATGGGGCAGTGGAATAAGATGCTGGAGTGAGACTCAGGAATGTCTGTGCTTTGTACATTTGCCACCATCAGATATTGTATTTCTGTTAAAAGGAAAGGGAAATTATTGCCTAAATGGAGGCTAAGGACTGGAGTGGAGAAAGCTGTCAAACAAGATAACTGGGAAAATAAAAGAAAGGGAAACAGCACCTCTGTTCCAGGCAAAGCTTCAGCTCTAGCAGAGTGGAGCTATTAAATGGCAAATATCTAATGGAATAAAGTCTCCCTTTGAAAGCTGGGTGCTTTATCTCGCAGCACACCCCTTCCACAGGCCTGGGAAAGCCTCAGCATGCAGAGTTGGGGTTATCGTGGTGCTTCCAGTCTGTCCCAACTTGCCAAGGAGTAGTTCCATCCATTTCCCCCAGGCTGGGAGCTCTGCAGCCGTGGGTGCCTGGGCCCCTTGCTGCGAGGCTGGGAGCAGGGGCTGCTGCCTCTGCACAGGGGCCGTGCCACGCCTTGGGGACACCTGGCATTAAACATTGGTACCCTGTTCCCCTGGGTTCTCAGCAGCTTTTCCCTTTTCAGTCCCCCTCTTGGGGCTGACAGAGACAGCCTCTGTCATCAATGGCTCCTGAGCTGAGGAACAAATAACTGAAGATGCTCTGCTTCAGAGGCGAAATGTGCTTGGTTTGTTTTGCTACGTTTATTTTGGGGTTTGGTTTATTTTTTAGCTTTCCCAGGCAGTCCAATCCAGCTTCTCTAACAGCACTCTCTTCTCCTGCAGAGGCAAGATCCTGCTGCCTGGGATGAGAGATTTAAGGACGTGTCCAGGAACGTGCTGAACATCAGATATGGCCTGCTGCCTTATCTCTACACCTTACTGCACGACGCCCACGCCCACGGCAGCACCGTGGTCCGCCCCCTTCTCCACGAGTAAGTGCCATTCCCCTGCTCTCCTCACCAGGAATTCCCATTAAAACCCCTCTAGTTGTGACCCCCTAACAACAGAGTTTTCTCCTTGTCACAGCATTTTCAATTAAAACCACAAAACTTGGCTGGGAAATACTGAGGGTTTTGCATGTGGTGATTTGCTTTTTTTTTGAAGAAATTCAAAAAATAGTGGCTAAAATTAGAAAATCTGTCCCAGGTTGGCCAAGATCTTATTATTGTAATAATAAACATAAGACCTTCAGAGTTTTGTTGTCTCAGCATACTGAAAAGCAAAAGTGAAGAAATGGAAGAAAATAAATCTAAAGTACCCACTTGCATTTCTCTACTGAGTTTCACCTCGTGCATTCCTGGCAACCACTAATTGATCTCTGAGTTATTAACAGCAGTAACGAGGAAATAGGTACTAGAGAGAGTGGGTTCAATTACTGACAGGAGGGTCTTCAAGGAGGAACACTTTGGGAAAGTTCAGCTCTCGCTGTCTCATCCTGACAGGTTTGTGGAGGACAGAAAAACGTGGGATATCGACCAGCAGTTCCTCTGGGGTCCTGCCCTGCTCATCAGCCCCGTGATGAAACTGGTGAGGTTTTAAGCACCAATTATTAAAGTCATTTGAGTTAAGCTTTTTGATTGGAGGTGCCAAAAATTTGTGTGTTTAATTGCAGAATGCTCGAAGTGTGGAGGCTTATTTCCCCAATGCCCGCTGGTATGATTACTACACAGTAAGTAAGCCCATAAAAATTGTATTTTAAAACTTATCTTTTAACTTGTATTTTCTGTCTTTCCCCGTTGCTGAGTGTGGCAGGGAGGTGGGAACACTCTCCTGCCTCATTTGCATTTAATAGAAGTTCTTAGAGACATAGAATCTACTCAGCTGATTAAAAAAATACTAAAAATCCTTGATTCCTTTATGATAATGTATAATAACATGAGCAGAGTTACAGTAAATGAAAAGGTGAAGTAATACCTTTAATTTAGAGCTCTTTTCACTTTTTGTAACCCTCGAACAAGACACAGAAGGTTTTTGTAATGGAATGCTCTGATAAAGAAAAAAAATCCCCACGTTTAGCTGCATAATTTTTTCCAGAATATAATAAAAGATTTGGTAAGAGGAAGAGCAGGATCAAAACTCCCTTCATTAATCCCAGGTTTGTGTTTCACTGCTTTGCCCCTTTGGTTCAGCTGCTGTCACCCATGGTCAGGCCAGGCTTTTGTAGGGCCAAAATTTCAGGGTTCCTCTTATTAATAGTTACTCCTGCAGTAACAACTCCTAATTAACCTGTCTAGAGAAATATTATCACTGCATTCTGAAGGAAAACTCTGTAAAAATTCAATTTTTTTTTGCACACAGGAGACAGATACTGGTTTTAGGGCACAACTCCAAACTTTACCAGCTCCTTTGGAGCATATCAACCTGCATATCCGAGGGGGATACATCCTGCCTTGGCAGAAACCTGCTAATACAACTGTTTACAGGTAGGAATAAGTGAAAATTTTAAATTTAATTGATCATTTTTGGGGGTTTGGGTGTTTTTCCTGATGGTCTCCTTTAACAGTATGGGGTGGGAAGATGGCTGTGGGAGGTCAGCTGGGTGGTACATAAAGTTTCTGTAAAGAAATTACCATTTGGGAAATGTGGAATGAGATTAGCTGGAGAAATTGAGGGAAAATTGTGATTTCCACAGCCGGAAAAACGCGCTGGGACTCACGGTGGCCCTGGATGATGCTCTGTTTGCAGAAGGACACCTTTATTGGGATGATGGGGTTCGCATTGGTAAGTCCAGGGGTTCTCACCTCCCTAAACCCCTTTGATTTTGCTGTGGGAATGGCTGGATCCTGCCAAGACAGGCTCTATCCTTGGGCATGTTCAAAGCCCAAATTCAAGCAGACAAAGCCCAACCTGAGGATGTGAATTAGAGAGAGATGAAACAAACTGTGGGGTGTCCAAGGAGGAGGAGGGGGAAGGGGTGGACTTGGCCAAAGCCACCCCATTTCTGGGGGACAGATCTGAACCTGACTTCAGAGGCAAAACTGGAATTAAACCTGCAGATGAGCATCACAGAAACATGATTGCTCCTGATTTGAGCCACCCCTCGCTGTGATTTATAGAATTAATATGTTGTATAAATGAACTTGTGCCCTGGGCCTGAGGCAACGCAGATAACAAAGATTCTTCCCCAAATCTATGGGGCCATGACCATAAATCATGTGAGGGCTTGCACTAATTTCTTCAACATGGCTAAATTTAAATTGTCTGCAGATAAGGGATGCTGAGATGTCATTTATCCTCCCCTCCTAGAGTGCTTTACCCTCAATCCCAGCGAGCTCTGGCCTGAGATTCCCACCAGGAATGCAGGAAATGTGCTTTGCACAGGGGGGTGGGGGGAGTTTGCAGGAGCCTGGGGGTGGATCTGGAGGTGCTGCTCACACGCTGCCAGCACAGGAACCCCGAGAGGAGGGGGACTTGTAGGGAACCTGATGAGAAATGGGATTTACAGGGATTCCAAGGAGCGTCTCACAGGAGCCTCAATGCCCAGATACCAGGACTGCTCTGAGGGCAGGCACGGCTGAATTATAGGGCTGGGAAAATAAAAACTGCAATTTCTGACAGAGAGCAGCCTCTGTCAGGGCCAGACCTGTCATTGGGCAGTGAATGGAGGGGGATGTGGGAAATGACTCTTCAGTGAGAAACAGAAACAGTTTTCTCCTCATCTGGACTCCTCTGCTCTTCCTCGTGCTGCTTCCTTGCCTGCTTTTATCTCTTACCTCTAACACATTCTCCTTTTGTCCTCATTTAAACTTGAAGTACACTGAAAATATTTGATGTCTAAGAGCATTGATCTTCTGGAAATGCACAACTTCTCTTTATTTACATATAAATACATCCCTTATATCTGCAAGCTGTCCATGGACACAATCCTTGAGCTGAAACTTCACTACTGTGTTAAATAAGGTGGATAGAAAAGCCATTTGATTCCTTTTAATTTCTTTTATTCTTTCTTTACAACAGATGCATATGAAGATGGTGTTTACCTGCTAACATCATTTACTGCTAATCAGGTAATCACATTATCTTAGATGTATTTAATAGGCACTTCTGGTTGATTTTATTGTATTTTTAACTATGAGTATTTTAATTTGTGTCTTCCTAATGTCTACATATCCCAACCTTACATTAAACTGTGCTCACAGTTGATTAAGCTACAAGAAATGTGATTAAACTGTGTTAAGAATGAATTTAGGAGTGATCCTGGAGTGTACTGTTAAGTACAATTGTCAGATTTCACTTCTTATCATAACCATTGAATATCTGCAAATAAATTAGGCTCTAATTATAGGGACTTCTGCTCTAAAAGAAAAGCTCTTTTTATTGTAGCAGAAAACACACTTTCTTGTTTCATTACTTTCCAGTGTGCCACAATGTCTTCTAATTTTACCCACACTGTTCTTTCTCATTTAATTCTGTCTTTGTCAAATAAAAGGGTGTTAATTGCTGAGGCAGAGAGTTTGTTTTGCTAACACTCAGTATTTGCAGTTGTAAGGAGATTATAAAATAAATGCCCCTTTCCCTGCTCCTACAAAAACTTGGTAAGGAAAAGCCTAATCAAAGAGGTCTTGAAACAACCATGAAAAGCACTCACCCTCTGAGCCCTAAATCCGTGGGATTGTCCCAGCACATTTGTGTGGGATCTGGGCACACCCCAAAGAAATCCATAATGTACTAAAAATCTCAGTAACTGCACCGAGGGGGGCTGGGAGTGCTGAGGGAGGTGATGGGCAGGAAGGAGCTGTTGTGGGAGGGCAAAAAGGAGAAAGAGCAGAGCCTGGAGCAGCTCCCCCAGAAGGAGGAAGGTGAGGCAGGGGCAGGGAAGGAGGGGTTTGTCCTGCAGCACTCCCTGCCCAGCCAGGGGAATTTCTTGTTGCTTCACTCCTCACATCAATCAGCTGAGTGGCAATTAAGGATCTGCAGAGCCCAGGATTTGGCCAGGTTAACAAAGTGAAGGAAAGCTTTCAGTTATTGAGAAATAAACAACAACCCACAGGTATTAGGGGAAAAAAATGAACAAAAAAACCTGGAGTGAGGACAGCAAATGGAAAACTCAGGTCGATTTGACAGAATCCCAGAATGGTTTGGGTTGGAAGGGACCTTAAAAATGATCTCATTGCACCCCCTGCCCTGGCAGGGACCCCTCCCACCATGCCAGGCTGCCCCCAGCCCCATCCAGCCTGGCCTTGGACCCTCCCAGCCCCCCAGGGGTACCCGCAGCTGCTCTGGCTTTGTGCCAGTCTCATCCCAACCTCTGCCCTTTTCCCTCCTCCTTTCAGACTCGTTTGGATCTCACAGCTCTGCACCAGAATTACAGCGATCCAAACAACCTGGTGTTTACTGACATCAAAGTGCTGGGGGTGCCCACCCGTGTGCAGAGCGTGACCGTGGCCCAGGAGGGGCACACAATCCCCTCTGCCCACAGCGCTGCCTATGACAGCAGCAGGAAGGTGAGAGCTGCCTGAAGGGGCAAAAAAAGGTTTCCCTCTTGCATTGGTGCTCTGAAACCTGTGGAGATTTCAGCTGTAATAACATAGTTAAATATGGCTCTAATTAGAATATTTAAATAATTCTGTATTTACCTGTTTTTCTAGTTAGCATATTTAAATATTTCTGTATTTACCACATTTAAGATATTTCTATATTTGGCATATTTAAAATATATTTATCAAATTTGAAATATTTCTATATTTAGCATATTTAAAATATTTATGTATTTATCAAATTTGAAATATTTCTATATTTAGCAGATTTAAAATATTTATGTATTTATCAAATTTGAAATATTTCTATATTTAGCATATTTAAAATATTTATATATTAAGCATATATAAAATATCTCTACCTTTACCACATTTAAGATATTTATATATTTACCATATATAAAATATTTCTACATTTACCACATTTATTTACATCTTTAGCATATATAAAATATTTCTACATTTACCACATTTATTTACATCTTTAGCATATATAAAATATTTCTACATTTACCACATTTATTTACATCTTTAGCATATATAAAATATTTCTACATTTACCACATTTATTTACATCTTTAGCATATATAAAATATTTCTACATTTACCACATTTATTTACATCTTTAGCATATATAAAATATTTCTACATTTACCACATTTATTTACATCTTTAGCATATATAAAATATTTCTACATTTACCACATTTATTTACATCTTTAGCATATATAAAATATTTCTACATTTACCACATTTATTTACATCTTTAGCATATATAAAATATTTCTACATTTACCACATTTATTTACATCTTTAGCATATATAAAATATTTCTACATTTACCACATTTATTTACATCTTTAGCATATATAAAATATTTCTACATTTACCACATTTATTTACATCTTTAGCATATATAAAATATTTCACATTTAAAATATTTATATATTAAGCATATATAAAATATCTCTACCTTTACCACATTTAAGATATTTAGCACATTAAAAGAGCCCACATTTCACAAAGAACCAGGTAATGGGCCTCTAACTCCATTCAAAGCAAGGCCAATCCCACTTTTTCCAAGGTTTTTGGGAAACCTCAGCCAAGCTCAGAGCAGCAGATTTATTTCCCTCTCTGTGGGTTGTGTCTGTCCAAGGAACCACCCTCTCCTGTCTCCCCAAAACCAGGGAGAGTTCCCAGCCTCTTGTTACTGGGGTGTTCCAATCCTCCCTTTGGATTCAGCTTTCTCTCATGTTCCACTTCTTCCTCTCTTGCAGTGCAAAATCAGAATGCAGAATTTTTGTACATAACAAAAATAAAAGGAGTTAAAAAATATAAAAGAGAATGGAAATGTTTCATTCTGCTGTTGACTCCTTGATGGAAATAAATTCATAGGCACTGTTGAATTACAGGATATTCTAAGTTTGGATGCCTTTAAAAAATTCCTTTACTTTTAAAGTTGTTATAAATGAAATGTCAATTTCATCGGATTAATAATTTGTGCAAGCCAAATTATTAATATAAAAACAAATAAAATTTATTTCAATCAAATTGACAATCAAAATCAGCCACTATAAAAGAAAGCAGGGTCAAGCCTAGGTCATTGGCTCTGGGTGCCACATCCACAGCTCTGACCACCAGCAGTTCAGAGAGGTAGGTGCACACCTTCGAGGTGTTTGAGTCCAGTTTTTATACTGTTTTTCTTGCTCCTGGCTATGAAATCCTTTGTCCTTTTCATTCTTGATGATGCTCTGGTCCGGTGCTCAGAGGTACATTCAGATGCTGATGTGTCCAAGGACTCTCTTTGTGCTCTGGTTGATGGTTTCCAGTAACTCATCCCACATATGATGATCTTTCCGAGAAATCCTTATATGATTACAATGAGGTACCTTGAGCAATAGGTCCATTCATCAGCAGTGTCCAAGGAGCAGCAGATCCTATCTCTTGCTTCTTTCAGATGGAAAAAGACCCTCATTGGGTAAGGTGAAATCCTGGGTCTGAGGTCATCTCTTGAGCTTGCCTGCACTTCTTATGTTAATGAGTGCCTTCCTTGAGCAAGATGTCATGAGACTTGCCAAGGTGTACTCTGAACACAACTAAGTTTAAACATATATACAATTTACAAGATATAGTTTACATTTTAGATCTCACATTAATAACTTATTCCATTTATAGTGTTTTAATTCCTTATGAATTTTGACCCATCTACAACAAAGTGAAAGGAACCTCACTTCTAAAAGAGCCTGTGAAGGAAGGAAGGGGTCAGAGAGTCATGGTCAGACCCCCAAATCCGTGCTGGCTAAACTCTCTGTAGTGATATAAACCCAAAGGAAAAATAAAAAAAAGAGGAATAAATTCCTGTAGGTACAAATGAGAAGCCAATATCTCCCTGGGACACAGAAAACCCCATGGCTCATCAGGGCTGAGTTCCTAAATGTGCATTTTGTGTGTTTGATTCACAGCTCCTGACAATCACCCTGCTGCAGCTGCAGCTGGGCCAGAACTACACCCTGCACTGGAGCTGAAATGGAGAAGAACATCAGGCACCCCTCTGGGTTTTCTCAGCCTTGCAAAACCTCCTTCAGTTTTCCCTTAAAACCACAGCAGTGCAGCCAGTTCGTACCCAGGCAGTTTGTGCACAAAGCAGGCACGTGTCAGTGGTGATGCCTTGGGAGAACTTCCATCTTTCAAAGAGAACTGAAGGGAAAACTCCTTTTTTTCAGAGTGGAATTCCTCTCTGACTTTGTATCTAATAAATTTTGTGAAGAAGATGCAGTGGATGTGGAGTGTAAGGCATTATTTTGCCCATATTCCATCCTAATTTTAATTACACCTATGCAAGTCACTGCTATGGAGAAGATTTTAAGGTCAAATACAGTAAAAGCAAATGTTTTCAGATGAATGATTTTGCATGAAATAATATTTCAAGTTTTTGATCTACAAAGAACTCAAATACCTGAAAAAATCATTTGAAGTTGAGGGGGTTTTGTATGACTTCAGCCTTCAGATCTTTGTGTTTCCTTTGTTTGAACCTGAAGTCGTAAAATTAAACCTGAGGTTTCAAGGTCAATTAATGACTGTTGGTCTCTGTGTGTTTAATTTATTATTAATTTAATTCCTTCCTTCCTTCCTTCCTTCCTTCCTTCCTTCCTTCCTCCCTCCCTCCCTCCCAAAAAATCACTTCTGTGATTGTTTTTCTGGTCAGTTGAGAAACTTTGCAGGTTTTTTTCAGCTAAACCAGGAAGTCTTTGACAAATGATGAAGAGTTTGGAAGTTCCTCTTCACATCTGCTGGAAATCCCAATCTCTTGTGACTCCAAGGATTCAGCCAAGCTTGATGGTGCTTTCAATTACCAACACAAATCTATTGCAATATGAATTTTTGAATTATGATTATTTGTAACTGAAACGTTAAAAATAAATCCAATGCAATGCACTTCAGATTAGCCCATGTGGAAAGCTGAAGTGTTTAAATACACACTGGGTGTGTGCTATATATAAATGTATAATTCCCAAGTTCATGGTAAAGTGGACACAAACACTATGTCTATTACTTAAATTATCAATATTTTAAATTGTATTATGCAAAGTAAAGGGGTTTTTCCTATTATTCTATGGTTGCTCTGGCATTCAGAGTCATTGCAGTTGAATGTTTAATGCATAGGAGGCATTCTGCACACTACAATAATTATGGCATAAGAGATTCAGAAACGCTCCCTGACCAGTGGGTCCCTTTTCACCATCTCAGGAGACATTTCAGGCAGATGTAGAGCCCCATTTCCTCCCCCTGACACAAACCCTACACTCAAGGTCAGCCCAGAAAGCAGCTGATACCAAAATATTCCAGCCCTTTTTAATAATGGAGAAAATTTGCATTGAGTACCAGGTACAGGAAAGGCAAATAAAAATGACATTGCAAGCAGGATGTCCAAAAAGTACCTGTTAAAAACATTATTTCCCATTAACTGAGTCTTAAAAGTGCCCCAGGGATGGAGGAGAGTGAAGAATCTGACCTGGAGCAGGCCCTCCAGCTCGGTGGTTTTCTTTGCCAGCATGGGAACAGCTGGGAGAATCTTCTGTGTAAAAGAGAAAATATTCAACATCTTTGTGGATGTGGAAATCCAAACCAGCTCACACAGGGGCTGGAATTAACTCAGCTGTGGCCAGGAGCTGATGTAACAGCCTCCAATGCCCTGTATCCATGGAGAAAACTCATCCTCAGATCAGGTTTTTGTAGAATCACGGGATGGGCTGGGGCAGGAGGGCCCTTCAAGCCCATCCCATCCCACCCCTGCCATGGCAGGGACACCTCCCACCATCCCAGGCTGCTCCCAGCCCTGTCCAGCCTGGCCTTGGGATCTTGGTTTTCATAGTCAGGGAGAAGTCTAGGACTGATGAGTTTGGTATTTGGGTTGAATTCAAAAGATCTGCTGCCTAAAAATGACAGAATTTGCAGGTTGGTGTTATCTTTTCCTAAATTTGAATGCACTGGTCAGTGACAATCTCTGATGTGTCTGAACAAAGGCAGCAAAGGGAAGCCTGCAACGAGCTGGGCTCTGCTTCAAGTCCCCCTTCTTGTTACTGCTTTCACTAATAGATTTAATTCGACTGATTATTATTTTTAACAGATTCATGAGAAATTAAAATGCTATTTTTATTTGCCTTTCCTGTACCTGGTACTCAATGCAAATTTTCTCCATTATTAAAAAGGGCTGGAATATTTTGGTATCAGCTGCTTTCTGGGCTGACCTTGAGTGTAGGGTTTGTGTCAGGGGGAGGAAATGGGGCTCTGCTTCAAGTCCACCTTCTTGTTATTGCTTTCACTAATAGATTTAATTCTACTGGTTATTATTTGTAACAGATTAATGAGAAATTAAAAGCAGTTCTTGTAAGTATTTACACTTTCAGATAAATATTTAATAAATGCACTCTGTAGTGACACCTCCTTCAGAACAGCACAACTCTGCATAAACAACAGCAGCCCCAGAATCTCCTCTCTCTCCTGCTTTGATCCACTCAATTCCTCCCACCTTTCCCTCACATTCAATGATGAGAAAACAGAATTTCCTGCTCTGCACATCCAACCACTCCAGTTACTCTCTGCCCTCCAGCATTCCCATCCATGTTCCAGGGCAGGGATGCTGGGGAGGGCATTTTGTTGCTTGCCATGCAGAAGCAGCTCCTGTTTCCTCCACAAGTTTCCATCTCACTCCTTTCATGAATTCCCTCTCCCCACTGAACTCCTGTTCCCCTCAGATCTCCCTTTCCCATTTTTCCACCACCTTTGGCTCTGTGCAGTGCTCTGAGCCGTGACCAGCCTGGAGGAAATGCTTTTCCAGGCTCTGCTATTCCATCTCTACCTTAGAACAGGAAATATTTCCATGCAACCTCTACTTGTTACAATCCTAAATGGATTTCATCGGTTCTGCCCTCTACCCTTAATAACCAGAAGCATTTTGGAGTGAAAATGGAGATATCCCATCCTTTGGAGAGCCTAATCCCTTCCCACAGATATTTCCAAGCAATAAAAACAAAGTTTGCCTGACTTTGAGAACTTCCCCACAGCACAAAAGCCTTTTCCAAGGCTTTTAATTGAAGCCAAGCATCTATTTAGGTTACGACGTCCTATATTTAACTTGAATGGAATAATTTCTTTTCTTGTATTTAACCTTTGATCAGCTGCCTACCTTTGAACTCTGGATATGGACCCCCTCCTTGTTATCCTTGTCTCACTTCTCCTGCAGCTCTTGCATAACCTCAGAAATCAAAATCAAATTCTCTCTTTGCTGAAATAGCTTTTATTTTTTTTCTTCACAGGCATGGCTTCACTTTGTTCTTTTGTTTCTTAATGTAACCGCCATGGAGATCTGGAATACAACAACAAAGATGTTTGTACAGTTTTAAATAAAATTCAGCACAGGGGGAGTGTGTGGTTGCACAAGCAATAGTAATTAAAGAAAACATGGCATAAATTAAAAAAAAAACCCAAAACATGTTACAAATCCTGTCATGGTCTGAATTTTCCTCTTTTTTTTTAATACGACTTAGAATATTCTAAACTGTATCATCACCTCCTTTCAGGTTCTTATATTCAATGATTTGTTGCTTCAGAGTGATGCAGGTAAAAGTCTTCCTTATTAACACTTGTTTCCAAATCAATTCCAAAGAGAGAAGTGAATTTCTGCGTTCAGAGAGCACAGCCAAATTCTCATCCATCCCCTTGTTCCCAAATAGTTGCAAACTGCCCAGATCTGAGTGATTTATAAACCCTGTGGCACTGGCAGGCTTGGGGCATATGCAGAGGTGGCTTTGTCCCTTTTCCCCTTTTTCTTTGGAAAAACCCTTTCATCCCACATCCCACCCCACTTCTTCCACTGTCATATCCCAGATGGAAAGGAAATATTTTCTTACCCAGGGACACAGAGCAATAAATCCAAACTGCTCAAAGCAGACCCTGAGCAGTAACAGCACCTCTGCATTTCCTCAGCAGTTCCTGGACCTACCTGGACTTTCCCACAGGGTTTGTGCCAGCCAAGCCATCACTGAAATCCCTGGAATTCCAGGGATAAACCCACCAGAAGAGAATTCCCAGAGAATTCTTTTCCAGACAGAGTTTTCTGACAGTTTCTCCTCTGGACCCTGAGAACTTTGTTCAGCCCAACATTCCCACTACTGGACACAACTTAAGCCCTTCTTGTGCTGACTTCCCACAAGCTGAAATTTGGGATATTTCTTCACACATTTTTATGTTTACCTGCCTTTCAAGAAGTGAGTGTTGCCACCAGGCTGTCACTGGCAGTGTCCCACACATGGCCAGAGCCTTTCTGAGTCCCTTCCTACTCCAGATATTCCACGATTTAAACACTCAGTACCTAGAAAATAGAACCCTTCATTAATATCTTATGAGAAGAATTTTGGGTCAGGCTTTTTGCCTCTCATAATGCATTTTAATGCACTTCTTATGGAGTCTTCCATTAGAGCTCTGCAGAGGTAATTCAGATTTTCCTTTTTTTTCAGTATTTCCTCGCAAGGGAATAACAAAAGCTGGAATTCTCCACCTCCTGCAAGATAATTCCTGTGAGATTTTTGTATTTATTGCTTCTAGATGTCAGACAGGGAATTCACTTCCCACCATGCCATAAAGGTGATTTATGAGAATACAAATGCATATATGGGTCAAAATGAAATTATTTTTTTTCCCTTAAATAAAGGGGCCACAAAACTAAAAGAAGCTTTTTAAATAATGACAACTCAGTGAAAATGTCAAATTTCAGGTTATTTATTGCCAACATTCAAAGTTCCATGTTGGGGAATGAATCAGAACATTTTTTTGTTGTTATTCTGGTGTAGGAACAGCAGCTGAGAGGGGAAATACTTTCAGCTGCTGCAAATGTGGCTTTCACACTCATCTATAGCATCAGCCTACAGAGGATGTGTTTGTTATGATAAATATTTACACATGCAGACTCCCATTTCCACATCCTGCAGAACTGATTATGTCAAAGGAAAATACTTGGTTCCTTGCAAAAAAATCCCACTTTTCATTTTTCTTTCCCTTCTCTTTTCTATCATTTCTTTTCTTTTTATATGAAAAAATAATACATGGTGTACATGATATAAAATGTAATATACAGTAATATTAAATCCTGCACCTTTGAAGAATATAATTTTCATACTGTGGAGACTGTAAAAAGTCACTATGTCCACAGATTGTTTTTATTCAGATTTGTTTTTAGGATATTCCTGTCTCATCTACATGCCCTGTATTCACATACGTTCACCTGTGTAGTTATAAGCAGTCTGCTTCCTTGAGATAACTTTAAATAATAATGAAAATCCATAAATAACATGTAAATCCACATCTAAAAGTAAAATAAATAAGTAGCACACCTGCAGTAGCAAGGTTAAAACATTACATTCTGAATATTTGGGTAATTATCTTCAAGAAGGAGGACAAAATAAACACTTCATTTTCCTGAAGCATGATTCTTTATAATTTTCTTGAATATTAAAAAAAGCCCAAACAACTTAAAACCTTCAGTTCTTTTCAGTATCCTGTAAAAGTCAAAGTAGCAGCTGTGGATTTACCACAAATGGAGTATGAGAACATCTTCAGGTGCTCACCAGAGGCAGCACTGAGTATCTGCTGCAAATGGGATTGTGCTGCAGCAAATCCACAGAATGTCCCACCCCAACTGGGGCAGGAAATGTTTTACATGGAGAGAAAAAGCCACATCAGTCCCTCGGCCCCTTCACTGCAGGGATCCCACTTGTGTTGGTGTTTGCTTTGTAGGTACCTCAGCAATAATTAATTTGAACAGGCCCATGGGGCACAGGAGCCCTGAGCACAAGGTGACCTGGGGGTCTCACCTGCAGGGACAATTAAAGGGTTTATTGCCATCCTGCACAGGAGCAGGGACAGCAGGACGTGGAAACGGGGGAGAAGACCTTTAAAATCTTCAGGTCCAACCATGGCCTGGCACCACCACCAGGCTCCCACTGAGCCACGGCCTCCAGGGCCACATCCACAGGTTTTCTGAGCAGTTCCAGGAGAGGGGACTGAGCAGATCCAGGGGTGGGAACAGAACAGCCCCAGGGGTGGGAACTGAGCAGTTCCAGGAGTGGGGACTGAGCAGTTCCAGGAGTGGGGACTGAACAATCCCAGGGATGGGAACTGAGCAGTTCCAGGGGTGGGGACTGAACAGTTCCAGGGATGGGGACTGAACAGTTCCAGGGACTCCACCACAGCCCTGAGGTGCCCCTTCCAATGCTTTACAACTCTTTCCATGGAGGAATTTTCCCCAATATTCACCCTGCCCCTGCCCTGGCCCAGGCTGAGGCCGTTCCCTCTCCTCCTGTCCCTGTTCCCTGGGAGCAGAGCCCGACCCCCCTGAGCCCCCTCCTGTCAGGGAGTTGTGCAGAGCCACAAGGTCCCCCCTGAGCCTCCTTTGCTCCAGGCTGAGCCCCTTCCCAGCTCCCTCAGCCCCTCCTGGGGCTCCAGCCCCTTCCCAGCTCCGTTCCCTTTCCTGATGTGCTCCAGCACAAGAAGAGAGATGAAGAGGGACAGCCCAGGTGGAGCCTCCCAAAATCCCAAACTCGACATCCCTGGACCCCAAGGGCACCCTATATCCCTGAATCCCTGCAGCTTCTCAGCAGCTGGGAGGGATGAGGCTGGGAAAGTGCATCCCTAAGGCCCAGGAGCAGGGCAGCAGCACCAAGAGCTGCAAATGAGAGGAAAAAAAGTTTGCTTGTAGTATGAGAAAAATCTAAAAACTGAGAAAACTTCTCTTTCCTTTTTTTTCCCTTCTTTTTTAAATTCTAAGTCACGGATTTTAACAACAAGGGGAGAGGGAAAAAAAAAAAAGGGAACATTGTTGTCGAAACCAAAGAATTTCAACTTCCCAGCCTTCTTTATTGTTGTCAACTTCAGAAATTCCTGAAGCCTAACAACATCACTTCAAAAGCACTTGGTCTAAACGAACACCAGATAATGAAAGAACATCCTTTAAAAATATTTCCTGAGACATAAAACCCCCCAGCAAGCTTCCACGAGCGACACTTTGACAAACGACGCTCCCAAAAAACCAAAAAAAATCTGGGCACGAACCAAAGCTGCTGGAGAGAGCGACACTTTCCCTCCTGCTAATTGACAACTTGAGAAACAAAGCCACGAAAAGAGGAGCATTCTGCTGTTCCTCTGGTGCCTGGAGCCTGTCAGAGAGCTGGGAATGAGCTCCAGTTTGATCTGAGCAGGGGAACAGAAGGATCTGTCTGCGAGGGCTGGCACAAAGTGCTGGGAGAGGCAACCAAGGTGTGCTTGAAGGCCCAGTAGAGCAGCCAGGGAGGCTGAAAAGGCAGAAATTTCAGTATTTTTAGTGCTCTGTGGTTTCTCATTTAACAGCTTAGCAGGGCTGAATGTATTAGAGACAAGCAGGGAATAAATTCAGGGTGGGGAGCTGGAAGGGTGAGGTGGAGGCATCACTCAGCCACTCAAAGGACTCTGGGTTCAGGGCAGTAATTTAGAGCTAAACCACCTCCAGGAGTTTTGTCTGGAGAAAAATCCAGAAATTTGAGGGAAAAAATGTGTCCAAGGCCAGGCTGGATGGAGCTCTGAGCAACCTGGAAGGTGTCCCATGTCCATGGCAGGGGTTGAACGAGAGGAGCTTCAAGGTCCCTCCCAGCCCAATCCATTCCAGGATGCTGGGATTCTGCTGACCCGTTGGTATTAAACCAATCCCAAATTAGTTTTAGCAATAAATCCTAGATTTTCTCCTAAAAGTGGGGGTTTCCCTTTTTTCTCAGCACTGTGTGATCAGTAATTATTTGATCTATTAATTGCTGGCTACAGAGCTCTCTCTGGATACATTATCTATATATCTATTTATATGTCTATTTATTCCACTGTTATAGCTGCCAAAAGTTTTTGTCTTGTGCAAACGACACAAAATCTGAAAAAGAGTGGGCATTTTATTAACCCTTTTTAAATTCATTCCCTATGCAACCATGAAACAGCCTCAGGCTTTACACTGGACATTTCAGCTGGAAGTATTACAAATCACATTAAAAGGAATTTAGGATTTAACAGATATTTTCATCAGGATCAGAGATCCTACAGCATCCAGATTAGATGCTCTGCTGCTTTTTTCCCCTTTAACTTAGCAATAACCCTGTGTCTATCTGTATCAAGAGGGCTCTTAAAATTGTACCTTCACATGCAAGAACACTGCCCTGACTGCTTCTTTCCCCCCCCCCATTTTTATTTCTCTCTCCCATAAAAACCAACCCTCCATGAACTTTCCACCACTGAGGACAATAACAGAAAACAAAATGCACTGATGGAGATTTTAGTGCTGAGTTTTGTGCTACAACCCACCCTTATGGCTTGGTTAGAGGGGCAATAAAATCTGCCTTCTTTAGGGGAAAGCTGACACCTCCTTTTTGGCTCTGCAGTCTCCGAAGGCCACAGCTCGCCTGAGGAGTTGGGATGAATTTGCCATGAGAATAATGAGAAACTTGAAAGGAAAAAAAGCCACCAGATGTTATATTTTGCATCAAAAAAGTGCTGTATGGAGCATTCAGGTTTGTTATTTGGAACAGTGATTGGGCAATTTAGCAAATTACTAAAAATAATGACGATTGCATGGAAGTTTGAGGCATTTCCTCTGCAGGCTCAGCCGTGCTGCATTTTATTCCACTTTGCAGAGAATTGTGTTTGGTCTCCTGCAGAAAGATTAGCATCAAATATTAATAGTTTTTTCCCTATGCAGAGTCAGAAGATGGGAAGTTTTTGACTGTTTTCCATCGTTCTGATAAACTGCTCCGAAAGGAAAGAATTATGGAGTGTCTGAGGTGGGGAAAACTTTGCACTGGCAGCCAAAAAATGAGTCTCAATTCTGAAAATCACAACAGAGAGAAGCCCACAGGACTGACGAGGGAATGCTGGGGCTCTCCTGGTACAAATGTACCCTGTCAATCTTTGTGTCTTCCTAAATACCAGAATTCTCCAGACTTTTTTTTTTTTTTACCCATTTCACCCATTCAGAAGTTCTGTGGGAGGCAATCAGCAGTAAGGAAAGCTCACCTGAGGTCTGAGCACCTTGTTTTGAAACACCACCCACAGAAGTTCATGCAGATCTCAAATAAAGGAGGTGAATACAAACCTGTCCTGCCAAAGGAGATGGGCAGAGCCTACTCTACACCAGGAACCTGTTTGCCTTCGCTGCAAATTCCAAATTTTGCTCTTTTGGCAGGAATTACTGACTCTGAAAAGGTGAATAAATCAGGTACAGACTCATTTGTCTTAACATGGACAGGAAGGATCTCAGCCTCCAGATCCATCTGGAATTCTGGGGTTAGTTCTGTGTCACCTCTGGATCTCATCACCTATTTTGGATGCATCTAAAGGCAATCAGAACAAAGCTCAAACAGCTCGAATTTCTCAGAAATGTGTATTTCCTTCCTGAAAAGCTTTGAAACAAGAGCTGACTGCAGGAAAAAAAAAACAAACAAGACAAAGGCTCCGTTAAAAATGAATCTGCTCCTTCCATAATATTTTCAATCAAATTAATGATTTAGTGAGTACAAGTATTGCTGCTATCAGGCTTCCACAGCACTTCCAAAAAGAAGTGGATGGCTGGATAAACCTGTGGAGAATTATTGCTCACAAGGACATGGTGGAACAGAGTTAAAGCTCTCGCCAGCGATGAGAGCAATAAAATCCGACAAAGATAATGCAACAAACATAATGGTTTGCTTTGCATCTTAAATAGATAATGAAGCAACCAGAGGCAATAAATCCAGCAGTTCCTGCACTCAGGGCTCCATAAATAACAGCTCAGAGCAGTAGGATTTACTGTGCTAATAAAATTAACAGATGACTGAATTGTGGTGCTTTCACTCACCCCACCGGTGATGCTCTCCCCGTGACACTGGGGGGCCACTCCCAGGAGCAAGGCAGCAGCAAACTGTGGGATGGTGGGGCCAAACCTGAGTTAAAATGCTCTTTTGTGGTCAGGCAGAAGGGGTCTTTAGGAATTGTGCCCCAAATACTCCCACATCAGGTCCCTCAGGAGCCTTCCCTCAGCAGCTCCAACCCACAAGAGAAGGCTCCAGGCTCTTTGCCCTGTCCTGATCCACACCAGCCCCTTCAGCCTCGATGAGGCAGGGATTTATTCTGGGTTTCTGCTGAAGTGGCCCTTTCTGGGGTTCCACTCACCTCCTCCGAGCTGCTCACACAGCTTCAAGCAGAACAAAGCCCCCCAGCTTCTCCAGCTGCCAGAAACCAGCCCTAATTAGAGCACATTCATTAATCCTGGTTAAGGACCGGGGCTCAGGAGGAGAGAGGAAGCAGAAGAGTTGCCCAGAAGTTGCAGAGACCTCGTTATTCCAAGTATTCCAGGCCAGATGGGGCTTGGAGCAACCTGGGCTCGTGGAAGGGGTCCCTGCCCATGGGGCTGGAGGATCCCTAAGATCCCTTCCAACCCAAACAACTTTGGGATTCAGTCTGGAGAGGGCTGAGCTCTCCTAAGGACGGGGTGGAGATAAACAATCACCCAACAGCAGCTGCTGAGGCTTAGGCTGAAATGAAACAATCTTGTACCTAAATGTTCCTTTTCTATTCCCACCAAGAAAATCCTCTTGACATAATTTAATTACGCCTACGAGGACATTACACCTCAGCAGAGGCAGGGAATTCTGAGAGCGCTGTGTCAGAGCTGATGACATTATCTGAGGCACTTTTGATGGGATTAATGTTGTTTCAGGGAGCTGAGGAGAATTTTGCTGCACGAGATAGAACAGCAACAGAACAACAGGTCCAGAGGGTGAGCAAGGCCCTTCCAGGCAGCCGTGGGTAATTATGAAATGTAATTATCCTTGGAGTTTCTCAGGGAAAAGAGCAAGGCTTGATAAACATTTCAGCACATTCTTGCTGTTAGGAGGGAAAGAAAGAAAGGAAAAAAAAAAAGGACATTTCAAGGAAATTAAAAACCTAAGGCAGCAGGTTGTGCAGGGAGGGTTTGGATCCTGAATTCTGGGATTTGGCAGGTCATTTAAATACGTGAAAATGTTATTTAATTCATGTAACCTAAAACTGTACAAATAAAAGCAAAATCAGAGGGAAGAGGATTCTCTTACAGATGTGCAGGTGTGCAAGAAAGATGGGAATTTTAAAATTTAGAACTAATTAGTGGCTAAACCTGACACAGAGCCCCCCTCTCCTTGCTGGTGGCTTCTCCCCATCCCTCAAATCCATCCCATTCCAGCACCATGAATATGGAGTGGATCCAGTCTGGGTGCAATCTTCTAAACTTCTCATAATAGTCTGAACAAAATTTTATAAAAAAACCCATGATGGAAAGGAACAGAGCTAAAGAATCCTATTTATTCCCTTTCCCTTTACTTTTGCACTAAATTGTGACGTTGAGCAGCTCACACTGACATTGCCCAAATGGATTGAAAATTCCTTTTCTATTGTTAATTGTGGAAAAGAATAGAATAATAGAAGACTGTGGCTATGACTGCCAAAATCACCAACAAAGGGGATAATGCAGCAAAAGTTTTGTCCACTCCTTACGGTTCACTTTGAAATACGTTTTTTGCATAGAGCAAAGAATAAATAATATGAACAATGGGCTCCCTCTCTGTGCTCTCCATTTCTACACACACAAAAAATGGGATGGGCTTTGCTGAGGACTCTGAAAGCACACAAAAAAACCCCAAAAGAACCCAAAAAAACCCCAAAAAACAAAAAAACCCCAAACTTGTTAAGGAAAATATTTTAGTGGAAATAATTTTTTAATAACTATTTTAAAATATTTTTACATATAATTTTTAAATAACTACCATTTAACAGATAACAGATGAATTCCACAAAAGGTGGCTCCTCAAAACTGTTGCAAGACATGGTCTGGAATTCTCAAATTCTGCTCCTTGCAGTCATTCCAGCACTGTCACTGCACCTTATCCTTTCTCCAGGGTAGGACAGGCACTGTGGGGCCAGAAATGAGTGATGCAGCAGTTCCAGCTGTGCTACAAAATGTGCACATCTGGGGCTGCCTGGACGGGCACCCCCCACCTTTTGTCACTTCAAACCAACATTTCCATGGGTGGCTCTGCATGGCTGGGGCTATTTTGAGGAATCTGCTTCTGTCAGAATTTTGCATATCTGGAAAAGAATCCCAGCAGATCAAAATCCTGCAAAGCCATCAAGGCCAGATTAAAAATGTGCTTTGTGAGGCTCATCAGGAGGGACTGGGGGACACATTCAAGGGTGCATTTTTGTCATCTGGTGTCCCCCTTAACAATAAAATTCTGCAAGCTGTCAACATGTCAAGGTGTGTTGACTTCACAACGAGCAAGGGAAGGCAAAACCTCATGAAAGAACACAAGAATAGAAATGCTGCAAGAGAAAAATCTGGCTTACCTTACATTTTTCAACATTTACTCAGATCAAGCCTCTAAAAATAAAGATGTCTGCCTTTCCCACTAAATTAGCCTCAGCCAGGGATCCTTGTCAGATACATACATTATATAAAGCCCAAAATGTTCTTAAAAATAGAAGAAAAATAAATAAACTGAGAAATAGGAAGCCAGCAAATCTCTCTTGCTTTGAAAGGAGAGATTGGCTTTCATACACATAAATACAAATGAGTCTTTTATCCTGGAGTGTGTAGCCTTAATTAGAGCTGGAGGTACAGGATTTTCCAGACACTACAGAGGATGTGTCAATAAAAATCACAAAGTACATCTGAAGGGGTGCACAAAACCCCTGGGTGCAGCAATTCCTGCTGCAGAACAAACATTTGTTCCATATTTATACTTGTTGTTCTTAAAAACAAATTAAAAAGCAGAAATCGAGCAATTGTGCACTGAGTATTTAATGGAGAGATCATTTAAAATGAGTATCTTCTCTAGAGGGTATTTTTTTTTCTCTATTATTTATTCTACTTAAAATAAATGTGAAGCCCGTTTGGCTTTGTGCAGCATCAAACTGGAATAATTTTTACCATCCTGGTAGATTTATACCCCCTGGTACATTCACATCCTCATTATCCATGGAGCTGGTTGGATCTTTGGTCCTGGGAAAACTCACCCACCAACTGAACATTCTGGGCTGATCTCCATGGGAATGGCAGAAGGGAAAGGGAGAAGAAGAGAGGAAAAAAAGGCAGAGGAATTGCTCCAGGAACTGATTTCAGAACTGCATCATTTCAGGAAGGGAATCTCCAGCAAAGGAAAAATTTGGGTGTAAAATATCCTGGACGATTATTGGATATTTCTGGAAATCCAGCATTATTAAAAAGCCTTGAGAAAACACAAATACCTCCCACACTGATGACTGGAATGAAGAGTGGTTTCTGGACACTCCCAAATTTTCAGAGCTCTCACCAAAAGCCCTTCAATTTTAAAGCTTAAACGACTTTAAAGTCTAAACCAAGTAGGAAACCAATTCCTGAGCAGTGGACACGAAGATTTAGCAGTTTAGGTATCTTTAGATAACACAAACACCTATTTAAAGATGTGATCCATTAATAGCAGTCTTTGTGATCTCACCAACTTCTGAGCCATTCCCTCTGGGAGGGATGGGATCCTTAACCCTGCTGAACAGGGACAAAATGCAGCTGTAAGAACATATTTGTGGAAAAATGCAGATTCAGGTCACCAGAACTATTTATATCTAATTCACAGGATTGTCTCATCTGAGGGGAAAAAAGTTTTGAGCAGACATCAAAGGGCAATTCTTTTGTTTCAACATTTCAAAGCAAAATTGTTGCTATTTTTTTCCTTCCCGTGTTTCATTTCAAAGTACTCCTTTCTTAAAGAGTAAAACATGAAGACATTTTTAAGATTTTTGTTTTGTTACAGGAGCTAATGAAAATAGTTTAGACTGACAGAAAACAAGCCAGGAGCTGTCTCAGGCATTTTGGGCTCACCTGGTAAAGCAAGCAGCACTTAAGGATTCATTTCAGAACCTCCCAAGCCAATTGAAATTATAAAATATGAAATATAACATGAAAAGTATAAAATATTATAAAATACAGCACATCACTTGGTAAGTAAAATACACTTAAATGGTCATAAATTATTATAATGTATGCAAGTCCAGGCCTGAAATTATACTTTTAATAAAGTTTTGGGTTAATTTTCTTGTTTTATCATTTCTAACTTTCTTACATTTTCTTAATTTTCTTAGTTTTTATGGAGTTAATAACAAATAAGTGAGCAGGAATCCAGGCAAACACCTGCTGGCCTTTGCTGACACTTCAGTTTCTGGTATCAGGCATGTGTAAAATGATATCTATATTGTATTTCAATATTTATTATGCACCTTATATTTCCCATATTCACACTGAACATTATAATACACATTTGCTATGCATATTTATTTGTATTTAACTACAGACACCTCACACCAACACCTTTACAGAGCAGCGCTGAAGCTGCAGAGCAAATCTGCATTTTTGAAGTTCCTGCTCACTTCTCTGCCGTGGCCACAGTGATGGAGGTGGCACAGTCTGGGAGATGAAATGGGGGTTTTTTTCTTTCTTTTTGAGATCTTATTTCTTTTTAAGATTCCCTGCCCCATTTGCTCAGGGATTTGCTGTTTGCTGGAAGGAGCTGCCTGCCTGTCTGGCTCGAACAAAGCCAGCTTGATCACAGCTGCTGTTCCCAGGCAGACAGCCCGCCAGGAACACCATTCCTGAACACCTCCCTTGGAGGTAAAACCCCAGCACTCTCTGCTTTTAAGCCACAAACCCAAGAATATTTGGGAATTCTGCCCCTGTGCTCAGCTGCCCCAGCCCTGGGGCCCAGCATGAGAAGGACATGGAGCTGCTGCAGTGAATTCAGAGGAGGCACCAGGATGGTCCGAGGGATGGAGCAAATTCCAGGGTGGTAGGATTGCTTTGCAAACCTAAAATGAAATAAAAATCAAGTTTCTAGAGTGCATTTCAGAAGAAAAACTAAGGAGCAGTCTCAAAGACTGCAAGAGTCAGTCTCACATGTGAATTAAACCCTAAATAAGGAACTGGGTTTTCACAGCAGGACAAAGCCCCAAACCAAACCTTGGTACAGGGAGTTCCTTAAAGCTCACTGGGAGAAGCAGCACTCCAAACCTAACAGAAAGGAAATAAAACCAAATTTCTCAATTGTGTTCACACTGAGAAGGAGAAACAGCTCAGCAGGAGACTCCTCCTTCAGGATGAGGTTCCAGAGAGCCACCAGCTTGCCCAGGCAACACCACAAATCCTGCAAGAGCTCACAATCCCAACTCCACACCAGAATCTTCCCATTTTGATGCTACTCTGATGCAATTTCTTGAGTCACAGGGACAGATTTCTTGGAGGATCTCACCAAGACCACTTTTTAATTGCTGTGGGACCACGTTGTGCAGATGACAGAGCTGAAAGCCAAACAATGTGGAATTAAAGAGGCTGGATTGTACAGAGTGCAGTGGGCATGCACATACACGTGTGTGTATGGAACATCACACTTCAGCTCCCTCCCAAATGCTGTGAGAACCAAAATAATTACAGTGCACAACTTTAATTAAAACTCTCCGTGTTCGCTTCTTTTCAATCCTTTTCTTTTTTAAATGTTGAGGGGAAAGTGGAGCATCTGATGTAGAGAACTCTTACGATTTAGGCAGTTCTGAAAATTTCAAGAATATATTTGAATTTGTGCTTTTTATGTTTTCTGTAACTTTCTCTGAGGCTGGTAAGGAAAATCTGGCTCATGGATTGCACAGAAACCATTTCCTGAAGGCTCCTGCTCTGCTGGCCAGGCAGTAAATCCCACTCCTGCAGAACTACAAGGAATTTCTCCTATTTCAGTACCCACCCAGGAAAGCCAGTTGAATTTTTTTACTTCAAAAACTCAGCTCCTTCAACTTTTAAACTTCTCTCAGAGATGCAGGGTGATCCCACAACTCATCCAGAATTCTATTTGGATCTAGGAAATGAATTTTCTTGGGCTGGCCTCAAATCCAGGCCATCCACATTAGGCTTACGGGGTACCTGCTCAGGGGAAAGCACAGAATTCTGTTTACCACACAGGTTATTCCTCTTGCAAAGCAAAAGGAGAGAGAAACAAACAGAAACTGTCCAAAAGAAATGTCTTTATAGCCACAGTCACCTACAACATAGTCCTACAATTTAAAAAAAAGAAGGAACTGGGAGATTTCCCATCATGATCCACAGCTGCCACGGGTTGTCACCAGCTCCAATAAAATCACGCCACATGCAAAGAGCATTTGGGAGATATTACCAGGCTTGTTAAATACACTCAAAGCTGAATTTCAAAGGCCTGGGGGTCCCTGAGGAGAGTTTTAAAGAACTGGACCCCACTTTGTTCAGGGCCTGCCTAAGCCCCACACCTTTAGGATTCCTGCCACACCATTCCTTTATTATCCCACTGGAAGTGGCCTCCAGCTGTGCCAGGAGAGGTTCAGGCTGGATATTGGGAAAGATTTGTTCCCTGGAGGAGTGACCAAGCACTGGGACAGGCTGCCCAGGGCAGGGGGGGAGTCACCACCCTGGGCATGCCCAAAAATGAGTGAAAGTGGCACTTTGGGGTGTGTTTTAGTGGGCAGGGTGGGATTCAGTTAAAAGTTGGACAGGATCATCTCAGAGGCCTTTTCCAACCTTAACAACTCCATGGTTCTTCCCCATTTAAATGAAGAACAGTGAAATAACCTCAGTGACACTTTTAGGGATCCCCAGCTCCCACACAGACTGAGTGTCCCCAGGGAATGTCAGCACAGCTCCGGAGCGCTGTGCAGAGCCAGCCAACGAGAAACAGGAAAGAAATCCTGGATTTTACTTACTCTGAAACAAACCAAGCCTTGCAACATCACAAATATTATCAGGGAAGTGGGGGACTGGGGTTTGGGACTGAAGATTTTGACAGCACAGATTTATTTGCAAATTCAAGCAACCCTGTTGGGTTTTTTCCCCATTTCATTTTGTTCTTTCCCTCTTGGTTCCTAACAGAGACATCTCCCTTTAAACAAAAAGGGAAAATATGCATAAAAATCCCATTTGAAAAATGTAATAAAACCCCATTTCCCACTTTTTCCCTCCAAAAGCAGCAAACCATTTGCACAGGAAAGCCCAGGCCCTGTTTCCCCTCCCCACAGGCTCTGACGCTACAGAAACACAAAGAACAGACTGAAAATCAGTCCCTACTTCCATGACATCCCCTGATTTCAGCTGAGAGCAATTTCCCTGAGATGGATTTCCCTGGCTGGGAATACTCAGCACCAGTTCTCCTCTTTGTCCTGGCCATTTCTCCCACTAAACCATCCCTTTCCTCCGAGGACAGGCGTAAATAGCACAATTTGTTCTCACAGAAGACTGGCTGCTCCTGAAATGTGAAGAAGCTCGTGGCAAATGGGCAGAACATTAGGAATAAATAAGAAAAATGGGGCAGCAGGAATAAATCTCCCACGATGACTTTTCTCATTTGTTTGAAAAGGGAAACGGCCTTTGCTGGGCTCACAGGAATCCAGACACTGCAAACTTGCAAGTTGCAGGGGAAAATAATGGGTTATCTGCTGTTTGAAATATAAACTGGAAAGCAAAATGTAAAGGCAGAGGCTCCCACAAACAGGCAGCAATTTAAGGAAATTATATCAGCCAGGGGACAGGAGATGTTTGCTACAGCCATTTAAACAATAAATTGCTTTAAATTTGTAAGGGAACCAATGAAACACTAAATTTCACCCCATTTCTTCAGGGAGCTGCTGCTGCACCCCAGCAGGGATTAAATAATACATATTGTGCTTGATTTTACAAAAAAAAGTTTAATCTCAGTGCAACTTTGAGTCTGAAAGTCTCATCTGCCCAGAGATTCACTTTTCCCAGGTGTTCCTTCATGCTCTCCCCCTGCCCACAGCAGAGTTTTCCCTCTGCAGATTAATCTGAGGCTCTTCAGGTGCTCAGGAGAGTTAAATGAAAGTGGTGAGTCAGGACTTTGAGCTGAGTCTCTCTTGCTGCTCCCCAAATTACCAGGAGATTCTGTGCAAGTGAGAGGACAAAGCTGCCCTGGCCAGATTTCAGTGGGAATTTCCTGAGCAGGAGCAGAAGAGATCTCACTGCTCTGAATTCTCAGGGATTTTTCAGACCACACAGTGATTTAGACTGCTTCTCCCAGAAGAATTTCACCCTTGCTTGGACAACACAAAGAGGAGTTTCCATCACCACAGCAACCACCAGAGAGATGAATTAAACAAACAAAACTTGGATTGGAAACACTTTCTGAAGTATTTCAGGATTTTCACCTTTAGGAGGTGGCTCAGATAAGCCACACAAATCTCTGATCTGAGTGAATGCCTTCTCCAAAAGGGTCTTTATTCTGGTTTTTCCTATCTTTTCAGGCCAGAGAGGAATTTCAAGAAACTTTCACAGCCAAATGTGTCCAAAGAAGGTCCCTCAGAACTGTTTTATTTCAGTAACAAATGCCCATGAGTTTGTGGAATAATTTCTTATTTGTTCTCCTCAACATTTCACTTCCTAATCAGCATTTTCATTCCCAGCCTGACAAGCTGATTGATTGTTCTTGTTATCTGTCTCAGAGCTTCATCACTGAATTTTGAAGTGAAGTTATAGGGTGAATAAATTCAAAAGATGAAGTGGTTGAAATTAGAAATTTACAGACTTAGGACCAAACTAAAAAACTTCCACCTCTTCTGTAACTTTAAACCATTACAGATGTGCTGAAGTGCCAGCACTTGTATTTTGTAGAGCACAGCAAGGCCCAAGTGGCATTAAACAAAACCTATTTGAATTTCCAAAGCAGTTCACACCCACATTAAACACCTGAGCAACTCTGCTCCTTCCTTTTATCTCCAAGAAGAGTTAAACTGAGAATATTTTTTTTTGGCATGAGAGGGAGAAACAAGTGATGTGGTTCTGTGTTGGTGAGGGCGAGTGCCCACCCCTCTGGAGATGGAAGGTGACATGGCAGAAGTCAGGAACTGCTTCTGTCTGGATGCCCCTGAGTACAGACACCTTTAGGAATTCACTCCATGAACTTCAAGGATTATCCAGTTAATTTTTCTGGTTAAGAGTGTGCCTGGCACCAGCTCCAGAACATCTTTGTCATGGGAAAAGAAACGTCCCATCACCACTGCAGCTTTCCAAAGTGCTCTGAAAAGGAGCCTTGTCACTAAGAGAGTTTTGCAAACCTCCAGCATAGGAACACCCAAGATTTTCTTACCTCTGCACATGAAAAAGTTGCTTTTTCAGAGTTTTATAGACAATCAAAAGTTGGGAGCAGTGCTGGTGATCCACAGGTGAGCTACGATCAGGTGAAGGCCCAGAGCAGTGAACAGGTTGTTCTCTTATAGCCAGAAACCTGGACAGCAGCACCTCAAGGAAACCCCTGGAGAAATCTGGGAGGAGATGGAGCAGGAATGATGGAGAACACAGGGTCTCTAAATGGGAATAAATTCAGTTTTCAAGATTCTGTGGGCAGAGCGAGACAGGATCCAACCAGCCTACAAAAAATACTTCATTTATCTCTCTGCCAAGCATCAAAACTGGTGAGGAGAGGGCAAAAGCAGCTCTGCAATGGGATCGTGGCAGAAGATGTGGGGTAAGTGGAAGAGGCTGAAGCCTGAATGAGCCATTTCCAGCAAAAACCCCAGTGAAGCAGAGTTTGGTGGTGGTTCAGCTCAGGTGAATCCGTGAAACCATCCAGAGATGGCTTTAAACATCTAATTTTACCAGCCCAACACACTGAAATTTCCCACAAAACCAGCAGGAAAGGCTGGTGTCACACTCAGCCTTGGGGATGGGTTCTGTCCCCACTCCAAAGCCAGAGGTGCTGCTGTTCTGGTAACATCAATTCCTCCTATTCCCATACAGATGTCAGCACCAAAACATTACCAGAATCATTATTTTACAAAGAAACCACTAAAATACCTTTGGCCAGTGAAAGAAGAAATCAGGGAGCTCAAACAAGGTAGAACCACTTTCATATGAGAGTGTTTTTCCACCAAAAAAACCACTTAACAGAGGCTTTATCAGACAAAGGCAAGATGAGCTAAACTTCACAACAGATTCCTCCCTGCAAGAATAAAATCTCTGTCCACACAGAATGTTTGTAGTTTCACAGTAACCCAGAGCATTCAGATCTAACAAACGTGGCAAGCTCAAAAATAGGTGCCTGTAAACTTTAATCTCCTTTCCAGACTTGTTTTTATTAGCAGGCTGTGGCTTCCAAAGCTGTGTAGCCAACCAAGGATGGATTTTATCCAGGACTTTTCCCCAGGAATGCATGCTGCAAATACTTTAACTCAGATGTCAGGGAGGGAGAGGATTTCACTTGAGCAATATTCAAAGGTGAGGACAGTTTGTCAGTGGAGAAACTTCCTAAATGCAACTACAATGCCTATGGAACCACCCACAGCTGAGGATCACTGAAAGCAGCTTTAATAAACTGAAAACTCTGCTAGAAGGTGGCCATAAAATGCATTAAATTTCTCTGTGAGTTAGTCAGCAGAGTGAGGGAATCTGCTGTTGATGGAGTTGTTGAAAACAGCTATTTTGAAACCCCAGCCAACACTCGGGCTCCATGCAAAGCCTCTGCTACAGAGAATTTCTGTCTTGAGCATTAATTTTCATGCCTGAGAAGTAGTCTTGCATATTTTCTCCTCATTTAGCACACCTGGGAACAATGAACACCAAAAAAAGGAACTGGCTGCTTTGTAAGTTCACCCCAGGTGATGAATTCCTCCACTCCACTGCAACAATAGGACACGTCTGACCTGCACCCCTGGAAGGAATGATGAGCAGACATGCACATCTTCCTTAATTACCTCTCTTTTCAACGTGGCAAAAAAATGGGTGGCAACTTGAGGGAGAAGTACTCAGTCAGTCAAATCACAGAGCAGTGGGAAGGTCAGATCCTTGCAGCCCAAACATGGCGAATTACAAGAAATATAAAGCATTAAAATTCCAAATGGCTGCTGACAGAGGCTTTAATGAGAATGCAAAAAGAGCCAGCAATCTGTCCTCATGACAAAAATTGTAATGAGAATGTTCTCCTCTAAGTCTCTTTGGTGAGGGAAAAGTGTTTCTGTGCCAGGACCATGAAGGATTCAGCTCCTGTTTGCACACTACACAGTTCAGGAAACTCACGTGACTGACTGATTTGTCCTCTCCCCATTCCAAAAAACATACTGAGAGGTCTGGCCTGGCTTCCAGCTGCCCTCAGCCACCAGTCCTGGCTCCCACTGGGTTTGTAGAACATCCTGGTTCTGGGCAAGGAGCAATTAGAAAAGATGCAGGAACAATTACAAATACGAGCTAAGGCAGCCTAGATCAAAGGCAAGACATGAACCCCCCATTAAATCACTGCAAGCAGAGGGCATGGTGTTATTTTTCCACTGGAACACTCCAAAACCCCTTGGAAGAAGATCCCAGAGCTCAGTCTGAGCCCTTCCCAGGCACCAGAGATGGGCTGTGCAGGGAGCACGGCTCTGTTGGCTCTGTCCTGCTCCACTCACCACCCCAAAAGCACCCAGGTGACTCCTGCAGCCTCCAGGAGCTCCAAGGACTTCCAGAGTCCCAGCTGGCATTGCTGGACTTAATAACCCTTTCTAGAAATGTGCCTGATGATTTCCATGCCATGTGAAAAGCATTTCATTGCTGATGTCCTTCAAACACGCTCAGGAGAGCAGCAGCTCCCGAGGGTGAGGGTCGGACTCTGCTCCTGGCTCCTCCATGGTGCCTTTCATCAAGGACTTAAGAGGAGGTTTGGCTTTTTCTAAGAACAAGAAAATAGATTTTTGGGGGGCTTTTGGTTTGCATTTCTTTGTGGTTTTTTGGTTTGTTTGTTTGGGGGTTTTTTGGTCTGTTTTGTTTTGGTTTTTCTTTGGTACTTTTAGAAATCTATCACAAACCATTACCAGTTCTTGGCAAGAGGCAGATCAATAACATGCCTTGCTCCAAGGTGATTACACCTTTAATGACCCCATCATTACCACCACGAGCAGATATAACAAGTCCCCTTTTCCATCCTTAAAAAATAATCAGGAGATCGTGGTGTTTTACCACTGCATTCCCTCTTTTTTCTCCCCTCTCTCCCTGCCTCCAGCCCCACGGGAAGCAATCATTTCTATGCAAATGCTGGATAATAGAAATGTAACTTCTGCCTTTCCTTGGGGAAGCCAATCTGCTGCCTCTGGATGCACAGAGAGCACCGAGCTGCAGAACTTCTCTGATATTAAAGGGTTTCTGCATCATTTCCCCATTCACGGCTCGCTTCCTGGGCACACTTCACTCTGGAGGAGCAGGAACCACCTCATGGTCAATATTCCCAGGAATAATGGGAGGTGACTGCTGCAAACCCCACCCCTGCAGGCTCAGCTCAGAAAGCTCTCAGAAAACCTCTTTAAAGCTCCTGGAAGATGGGAGGGAGGAACATTTCATGGCAAAGTGCTCCAAATTCCCTGTTCTCCAAGGGCTGAAGCCCTCAGTGACCATTTGGGGCTAAAACACGAGGAACTGGCCTGCTCACAGGTATGCACGAGGTCACTTTGCTTGTCCCCTCCTGCTCAGGAGTGGAAACATGGCAGGGATGGATAATTATGGACAGGGATGATCAACAGAGAGGGTTTCTGTCATCACCACCCTGCAGAGCAGCTTGGCCCCCAGAGTAGGGGAACTCCTGCTCCTGAGGCAAATATCCCACACCAGCAGGACAGGCTGCCAGGTTTAGGCTCAAAAGCCCTATTTTTTTCCTATTTTGTCCCTTTTTTTTTCATGATCCAAAATGTCCCACTGGGGGTCTTGCTGTGGGAAAGAAGAGGCTCTGCCCAGCCCCACACAAAGCCTTCAATGCTCCTCCTGAATGCACAAGCCAGGCTGGATTCATTTCAGCCCAGCTGCCAAAAATCTGTCTGTCTTCCTCAAAAAAAAAAAAACAAAACTTCCTGGAAAAATGATAAACAGGGAGGAAATTTATTTATGAGCACCTTTGGATTAATACCCAGGATGCTGATCTCAACACGCTCTCCAGAGTGTCAGACATTAAAACTGAGCTTTGCAGCTTTTTCATATCTCTGCCCAGATACTGAAAGGAAAAAAATAAATAAACAGCCAGAGCCCTTTGTGTAAGAACAAATGTCTCAATCATTCCTCCCGGGGAGCTTTTGCACATCCTACAGTGCCTCCATCTCCTCTCATTTTCAAAGGTCAGCAAGAAGCAGCTCCAAAAGTTTCAAGAGCTCCAAGAGAAGAAGCTCCAGGGGTTTTGTCTCTCTCAACACCACAGGCACTGCAAATCTTCTCACTGAAAAATTCTCCCCTGTGAGGGTGGGCAGGCCCTGGAATAGAATTCCCAGAGAAGCTGTGCCTGGATCCCTGGGAGCAGCCTGGGGCAGTGGGAGGGGTCCCTGCCATGGCAGGGGTGGCACTGGGGGGGCTTTGAGGTCCCTTCCAACCCCACCCATCCTGGGATTGGGGGATTCTCCGATACGAGATAGAATACAGGTACAGAACAGAAACTTATGGCAGAGTCTCAGTACCAAGGGTGCACTAAAAGACAGAGAATTGTTAAGCCAGCAATTAAAGAATAATGTCCTTCACCTTTTAAGATCATTGAATACAGGTAGAAAAAAAATTGTCTGAAAAATAACATTTTCTTCAAGCAAGAACTGTCCAAAGGTATTTACACAGGAATTCCTGCTTCTACAGTTTCTGTATGAAAACTGAACAGTGCACTCAAGTTAAGAAGTTAAAAATTGGCTCCTAAATTAACTTCTACAGATCTACAAAAATCTTCATATTAAATTTAGCAGATATTTTTTCTTTCTTTTCATCAAAGCCCTTGGTTGTACTTCACCTGAAGTTGCTCATCTCTCTCATCTCCTCCGTGGGGAGTGAAATGAAACCCAACTCATTGTTTGGGGTTGATGAAGCACCTCAGCCTCCCTCACCAGGCTCACATTTCCATTAATAACTCAGCCTTACCTCTAACAAAAAATCAAATTTTCAAAAGAGAAAACAAAGAAGCAAAAAAAAAAAAGTCAATGCAGAGATGTCATTATCTGAGGAAACAAATAGGAAAAAAAATCCCTTTTTGCAAATCAAGTAAAAATAAAGCAAAGCAATGCCTGAGTCAGCAGTTTGCAGCCAACCTCCCTCCTCCCTTGGTGGCTTCTGGCTCCACAGGTCTCTCCTGGTTTTTACTCCTTCTGGCTTCACTCTTTGTTCATTTTGGTGCCTGATGTGCTAAGTCAGCGAATTCTTCCCTCGACCTGGATCTGCCACTTCTCCTGCAGCTGGAGACCCTCAGCCCCTTTTTTGGGAAGAGCTGTGACCCCTGCTTGGTGCTGCAGCTGGGCCCAACCCCTCGAGCTGGCTGGGAAGTGCTGAGCCCTGCTCCAGCTGTGCTTGGGATGGTGCCAGTGCGCTCTGCTAACCTGGTGGGAATTCAGGAACATCAGCCTAATTAAAATTGTTGTTGTATTTGTTTTGCCAGGCTCTCCCTTTTATCTGCACCAGAGTGATTTTGCCTCATCACTTCAAGAAGTGTCTGTGGGTGGAAACAGTGAGTGATAGATTCAAATAATGAGGCTCTAAACGACTACAAAAGACTTTACATGGCTGTGAATCATCCATCTCCAGTGCTGCATTATTCAGAAATTAATGCAACCCTATAAATGAATAATGATTTAAATGTACTTTTAAAAATTGTTAATGCTCCAGCACTTTTTCCTTCTCTACATAATCAGAAAATTGATTATGACTACAACTAGACCTATGTTCTTAATTTAACTTATGTAATGGGGATGTAAAAAAGGCTTTGCAACAACAGTGGAAATGGAAAGATTTCCAGGAGACTGGAAATGGGTTTCTAACCTTCAGAATTCCCTAGCCAAACTCAGCTGATTTCAGAGGGAATTAACACCAAAAAAAGCCTCCTGGAGGGCTGTAGCATCTAGAGAAAACTGAATTATTGCCAAGGCTGAGGAAAAAGATCCAAAATACGTTGGGATATATGTCAAACAATAAGGATCATAAGGATAACATGAGTACAGAAGGCATTTTGCTTATGATTTGTTTTCTCACATTACTCTTTCTTTTATAAAAAACAAGTTATTAGGAGCATCCTGAAGCCAGGAGATGAGTGAACAGGAGAAGCAACACAAACTGACTCCCAAGTATTTGTTTGAGGATGATTCCCATCAGCATCACCTGGTGAACAACAGAGGGGGAACACAACACAGTGGGGTTTGTAAAAGGGTCTGTTTTCCAGAGCAGCTGTGGCTGCCCTGGATCCCTGGCAGTGCCCAAGGCCAGGCTGGGCATTGGGGCTGGCACAGTGGGAGGTGTCCCTGCCCATGGAAGATGGGTGGCACTGGAGGATTTTAAGGTCCCATCCAAACCAAACCTTTCTGGGGTTTGGGGTTTTGTTTTCAGCAATAATGATCCCTCTGTCTCTCTTTGCAACCACCTTGGTGAAGAGACTCCAAACTGGTGAAGGCAGAGAGCTCACACCAAGGTAGAGACAAAAGCCAGACAGAATGGTTATTAATCCTTCAGAAATCAGATGATGTGACAACTTTGGTCCTGCCCTGTTAATTCTATTAAAATCACCAGAATTATTCTGGTTTTGGGAGGGTGGAGGATGTGAAATTAGAACTGGGGCATTTTTACTGAGCCCCATCTGAGCAACACATCGGCTCTTCTTTAGACACATGTTTCAAAATAGGCATTATGTAAATTATTAAATGCTTTTCTCTTCAAGTCACACTGGGGATTTTTCAGGAGCAGCCCAGAGATGAGAAACTGTTCTGCTCACACAAAAGCAAGGGAAGTGTTACAACTCTCTCCACCAAAAGATGGTTGAACAGAGTTTTCTCTGGTGCAACAATAAAATTATAATGGATCTGTTATTTAGTGTTCCACTGAAAGCAGACACTTCAAAGACTCTTCAGCCCCAGAAGAAGATTTCAATAAAGTCATCCTCCACCAGGACTGGTTTATATTCTGCAGGTCCCCATTAAATAAGTATAAAATATTGATGCCATAAAGGACATGAACTGTGCTGAGGCCACAGCCACAGATGTCCCCTCATTAAAACCTTGTAGAAATCACTGCCCCTCGAGCTGCAGGACCGAGTTTGCCTCAAAGCCCCAGTAAAAAATTGCCACCAACCCAGTAAACCCCAGCTCCTTCCAATTACTTGGGGTTTGATAAACTCCCCACTTCCATTCCCACTTCATCCTGCTGCTAAACTGGGAGCTCCCCATTGCTCTGCCCACACCTCCTTTCCCAGGCTGGAAACATTCCCTGCCTCAGCTCCTCTCCTTACTGAAGGGCTGCAGGGACACTGGGAATGGGAGTGAGTAAAGGGTAGCCAGTGGGTAACTCATGCAAGCACAGTTAACTATTGGGAGACAAAACTTAAGAAGCTGAATTTACATCTTGTCAAGATTGAGGAGACAGGAGGAGACAGCAAATGTTAACTCAGACAGCAAATGTTAATTACAAGACCTTGGAAGTAGGATTCGCCCTGATCTTGTTAAGATAGAAGGGACAAAGATCATCTCAGAAACCGCTGAATCGTTCCTCAAAGGACTACGCATGCCCCAGGGAGAAAGGTGAAAAGGGCACTATGAGGAAGACTGCTGATCTTCATCACAGAGACCCCCGAGGAAGAGGAGAAGCCTTCCTCAGTGCGACCACCAGGACACACAACGCATGCGTGACCCGTATGCTAATGGCTTACGGGAAATAATTTGTATAACCCCACCTGTCTCAATGAATGTAATGAATATCCATAATTTAACCCATAAGTACTGTATTGTAGAAGGTACCGGTGTGTGGCGCCGAATAAAGCAAATAGACACTTCTCTGGCTCTGTCTCTGAAGTGTCTCCTGGCCTGGCTTGGGGCGAATCAGGAGCCCTCAGCACAGGACCACCCAGGCAATGGGAATAATTTCAGGAATAACCTGGCACTCACCCAGCCCTGGTGACTGTCCCAGTTCTGGACTGACAGGTCCTGCTCTGTGCTCTATTTAATCCCACAGGTGAGGTTTGGACACGATTCAGGCACACAAATAACGACCAAACCTGCTCCCTTTTCTATTAAATGCCAAGAAATATTTCCAAGTCTTAAACTTGACTGCTCAGCTTGAGTCAGACAAAACTTCTAAAGTTTAATTTAACCATGTCCAGATCAAACTTCTCAAAGGTGGGGAGGAAGAGAAGTTAAATTTTCTTTTTTTTTTTTTATAGCTTTAAAGGCAGACAGATTTGTGACTCTTCAAAGTTTCCCCCCTTAGAAACTGAAAAATCTGGATTTTGAGATTTTCCCCCCATACAAGAAGAGAAATCTTGATCTCAATGATAAATATTGGCCAGCTAATGAAAAACAAGAGTCTTGCCTCAATGTAGGAGAGGAGCTTCGGTGTCTCCTCTCACAGCTGAGACAGAGAAACCAATTCCACCAAATTCATGGTGCCTGCAATTTTCTAACTGATTCAGTTTCAATTGTTGGGCCTTTTTTTCTCCCCACAAAGTTTCCTTGTCTGTTTTTTTTTTTTTTTTTAATTATCACCAGTAATTTCTGATTCTCTTGAGTGAGCTCAGTCATTAGGAAAATAGCAATTTCCTACCAATGGATAGGAATTGTCTGCAGTTTAGTTCCAAAACCAAAATGGAAACTGATTCTCTTGGCATTCAGTACCAAGGAATTCAGAAAAAAAATCCTGAAATGCTTCATATCTCTTAAATCCATGTGCATTTTGTGTCCTAAATACAGTCAGTACATGAATTAAACTAGGGGATGTTCCATCTTACACAATTAACTTTACAGATTCATATTTAAAACAGATCCAATCTTGCTCTCCTGAGTTTCCAGGATAAATGGGAATGTGGGTATTATTTCATAAACTCCCACAGGGAGGGACAAGAGCAATAAACAACAGATCCAAGTCCCTGAGTGCCTCCTGGACAGCCACACCAATGGAGCTGCCCTGACCTTCCTCACTGAAAGCTGCCAACCCTAAAATAACTTTGTGTTCCTGGTTTTTACGAATTCCAAGTCTTAGATCTGCACATCTGATATCCAAAGGTGCAGGGACTGTTTTAGCTGAGCCCTGCACCATTAAACAGGGATTGCAACAAGTCATAAATTATTCTCTTTTCAATGCTCAAGACTGACAGAGGTGCCAACTTTTCAATTTAATTAGGGAAATTCTCTGTAAGAGATGTATTTTAGTCAAGTTCTGCTCTCTCAGCTTCACCTCAGGTTTCATCCTTTCCATCAGCCAAACAAATACTCTCAACTTGTTCTCTCAGAAATCATCTCACGTAGATAAAACAAATTATTTCATGTTGCATACTTACATTTCTCTTGAAAGGTGCCTTCAAATCCTCCTCTGGCTGGCTGGGACCCCCATTGCTTCCCTGAGTTTCCTAAAGGAAAAACTTCCCAAAGCAGAGGAGTTAAAGGACATCAACCCCCATCCTCAGCTACTTCACCTCCCACCTCAATTCCCCAAATTCTGCCACTACATTTCACTCACAGAATGACATCCTGTGTGGAAAAGCTGCTCCAAACAGGGGCAGAGAACTCCACCTGGGAGGAGGAACAAATAAATTCATTACATGGAGGGTTTAAAGCAATAAATTCTATAGAGAATTTCTGTATTAATCACAGGTTTTGACACAAAACAGAAATTATCTTCTCATTGGAAGGATTCAGACATTAAACTTTGATTATTCCTTCTCTGCATTTTTCTCCAGCCACTGGAGAAGTCCCTGGATCCTTATGCAAGTTACACTCTTAACTATGGATTTACTCCCATTGATTTGTAATAGTGTAACTGAGGAGAAATACATCAACTTGATGAAAATGCCCCGTTTTTATTGACTCTTGCTGGAATGAATTTTCCTGCAGCTGAACAAAAAGCACATTTGTACAACCTGAACTCCTCCCGTAGAGCAGAATCAGGAGCAGCACAATGGACAAATAACTTTGAACTTAACAAGCTCTGTCTGTTCTCATCTCAGCCACAGCTGCTAAAATGATGTTCCCCAAATTATTTCCCCCCAGTTTGAGTGTAGTTATTGCTGTTACAGCAATATCCACGCCACACACAATAAAGTAAATTAGAACACTATTTAAAAATTATTAACCTTGCAGTTATGGTTACTCCTGGAGAGTGATTTTAGTGAGTTATGGAACAGGCAGGGCCTGGGATTCTTAAATTTGAGAAGTGGTGCTTAAGATTAGTTTCAAGAATTGAAAAAAAAAAAAAATCAGAACCTCCCCAGGTTTTTAACACAGGAAAATGTCATAATAGCTCATTCATAATCTAGAATTCCATGAAAGGCTGTAAAGAACTTAAGAACAAGCACACACAAATGCTATTGCTTTTCCTGTCTGTGTGAACTTACACACAGTAATTTCATTCCCAGGAACTGGATTTATCCCTGAAATCCCCATTCCTTGGTTTACATATTGTTTTTTTCTTAACTGAGTAGTCTGAGTTTTCTAAAACTTAGTGAGTAAACATGACATTTAAGCTATGATTTACTATATTCCTGAATGACCCAAGCATTACTTTCACAAAGATTGAATGAAATTTTTGCCATGCTGGGTAAGAATTTAGCCAGGTTATCAATGCATTTTCTAGGACCTCTAATTTTTGGTGAGATTCTTTTGAGACATGCACATTTTAAACACAATCAGCTGACTGATTATGCACTCATGAGAAATCAATACAAACAGGATCTTCTAAAAATCCTTCTATTGAATTCCTCAAAAATAAAGGATGTCCAGCTCTGAGGCAGTGACCTGGAATAGGCTGGGTTGGAAGGGACCTGAAGGACGATCCAGTCCCACCCCCCTGCCATGGGCAGGGACACCTCCCACTACCCCAGGCTGCTCCAAGCTCCTTCCCTCCATGAACCAACCTTGACAGGAATTATTCTGGTATTTTGGAGCTCAGGGGCCATCCAGACCCAAATCTGAGAGCTCCATAAAATCCAGGAACTTTCCCAGTGGATGCTGCACTGTGGGGAGCTCAGGGAAAAGAGAGGGCACCTGCACTCCTCCCCAGGCACGAGCCAGCTGACCTCAGATCCTACTCTGCCATTTCAGCACAACTGTGGCCCAGAGGTTTATAAAACAATGGGTTTTGTAAAAATAGAAGTGTGTTCTCTCACCCAAATCCTTGATCTGACTCCCACCAATTTTCTCTTAGTCATAAACATTTTCTTCCCAACGCTGTTATCCTTTTGGCAGTTTGCAAGATTGCTCTGTGATTGTTTCTTTTTATTCTCCCGGGCCTGTGAATTATCCTGAAGAGCCTGCTCTTTATTTCTGTTTTTTTGGATCTCCTTTATTTTATGGGATCAGGGTTTATCAAGCTCATAACCACATCCCCGTGCTTTTCCCCATCGAAATGCAGCAGTAAAAGATGCAAAGAAAAAACAAAACTGTTTCAGTTTTCTAAAGCCAGGGGGTAAGGTGAAAGAGAAAGCAGGTTTTGAACAATTTTGTCCTAATAACTATTGATCCTACTGGGGAATTTCTGCAGCAAGCAGCACGAAACTGCCAAAAGCAGCAGCAGCAAGGGATTATAGGTGTATGAAGAGATAACAATCTCCACATAAATCAGTTAAATAGTCAATCAAGCACAAGACAGAAATCCAGAGGAATCCTGGCTTCAGCAGCTCTGCTGCTCACACAGCTCCCTGGATTTCTTTAATGGTGCTTTAATCCTGTTAAGATTTCAGAGGCAAAGCAGTGACGAGACTGAGCCTGAATCTATTCCTGCTTCTGCATCATTAAGCAAGTCCAGAGTGCATTAATTACATCTGATCACCCCACTGAAGGCAATGAGGTGCGAGGCAGGGGCTGCAGCACATTTATTACTGATGACAGGGCACCAGAACGAGAACTCTCTGACTTTCAGACCCAAGTGTGAGCTAAGGATCTGATCTGAGTTAGCAGAGCTGGGTTTAGTGAAACAACTCCTTTAATCCACACTCCTTTAATCCAGTATTCCAAGGGGGAAAATGGAATACTGAGGGCTGTGCCATTATTTTCATTTTTCCAGAGCCACTCCTGGCTGTGACACTACAATTTCACTGTGCTGCTTCAGGCCTCACCTCGATTCCTGTCCTCAGGGTGAAAAGAGCATCCTGGGCAGGATCCCAGAAGCCCAAATCCACCTGCAGGATGATCCACGGAGCTCCTTCTGGACAGGAGAGGCCCCAGTGCCATTTGCTGTTACTACACCCCACTCCCAGAACCCAAACCTCAGGGACCATTTCAGCTCTCACCATCTCTGCACAGGCTCCCAGTGGAATTCACATTTTTTAGCATAAATGGACTGAATTCAAATGAAATTTAACTAATGGCCCGGGGTAGAATTTGCATTAACACTGTCACTGCACACAGACTACACAAGGTGGCCCTCAAACAGTGACATCTCTATTTTATAACCCCTCAAAAGCAGCCATCCAATTCCCTTTTCTGTCAGGACTGGAAAGTGGGTAAGAAAAATTATGATAAAGTAATTTTGTCAGGGTGTCCTGACCTCTATTACAGGGAGAGATTTCAGGGTGGTTGATGCTGGCAGAGTTCACACAGCAATTTATCCACCCAGCTGTCCTCACCTGGATCCAGCCCATGCTGCCCACGAGGATCTGCACAATTTGGGGGTTGTTCAGTTCACAGGTACAGCCACACTTCAATACAAGCATTTTCTGTGCAAAACAAAATATTCTGGCTTTAGCAAGTTCCTGTGTTAGCATCTGTCACCCAGCAAAGGATGTGACACTCCCCAGTCCTTCCATCCAAACCATCTCAATTTATACAGAAAATCTACCTAAATTTCAATAATTCTTGTGAATTCTGCTTAACCTTTTTTAAAATGCTGACACTGACAGCATTTTCCTCAGCAATTAGAAAACCTCTATGAAAAAAAAGCTCATTTTTTTTAACAGTGTTACAAACTAACAGATCCTTTTCCTTTCTCCCTCCCCATCTCTGTCAGAAATGAATTTTAACATGCAGAGCTCATTGAACATATTTAGCACGAGTACCTGAAGTGGATTTTAATAGTTTCAGTATTCCCAAAATATCTCCTATGAAAAACATGTAGCTAGAGGAACACATTAACATGTGCTGCAGGTATTTTTAGGGTGATTTTTCAAGGAGGCATCATCTTTGTTAGGATGGATCATGAAAACCTTTGGAATTCTGCTCCAGAGGACACCTCACACCACATCATCCCCTGGCACTGGCTCTGTGCAGCACCCCCCAGGCCTCCCAAACCTCACATTCCCTTTGCAGAACCGATGATTTGTTATTTTTATACACCTCAGGAACCAGCTGGGGGAAAAATTACAATTATCTCACTGTTCAAGGCCCTAATTTAGATGGAATCAGCCAGGTTTGGATTCTTCAAGATCCTGTGCATCCCCATGTGGCCATCCCAGTTTTACAGCTCTGAATTGTACAGGGAAGTTTGTAAATCTGGAGTGAGAGCAGTGGGAGAGAGCCCGAAGCCATGGCTTATTTTACACCCGGGAGCAGCCCCCTTTTGGAGGTGGGACAGGAGGAGAGGAAAGAACCTTTCCCAAATCCAGGGGTTTTCACAAACAGGAGCAGCCCCCTTTTGGAGGTGGGACAGGAGGAGAGGAAAGAACCTTTCCCAAATCCAGGGTTTTTCACAAACAGGAGCAGCCCCCTTTTGGAGGTGGGACAGGAGGAGTGGAAAGATCCTTCCCTCTCTCCCAGAGAGAGGAGGAGCTGCTGGGATGAATAAATGGCAGGGTTTTTATAAATGCTGGAGCCACAGGTAAGAAAAGCTCCTCAGGAGGAGTGACAGGACATGCAGTCATTGCTCACTGCAATTCCAGCTACTCCAAGACTTCTCCACCTCTTCAAATGTCAGGCACTCTGAAGAACCCCACTGATGTCAAGAGTCCTCCTCCTTTTTAGAAATTAAAGCATAACTCAGGCCCAAACCTGAGAGAAATCATCCATCAAACAGATTTCTCTTCTTCACGGCCCAAGGTTTGTGCCAAGAATTTCTAAACTGCAGAAAAACCGTGCCAGTCCTTGATACTGGCACTAAATATCAAAAAGAAGTTATTTCTGGCACTGATTCCAGCTCTGTGTGTGTTTTAAGCCTGAACTTTTAATGCAAACACAATTTTAAGTCACCAAGCAAGGGGGTTTCACTCACTGTCACAGAACTGCTCAATGTTGGCACATTTTCAATCTCACAAACACCAGAACTGTATAAAAATTGAAAAATGTCAATTTTAACTAGAACTAGATAAAACTAGAACTGGCTGGGGAATAAAAAGTTAAAACTAAGTGGCTTAATTCATGAAACTAAGTTACCTGATATTTACAGCATGGAGCTACAGATGATTTCGGGAATAAAAAAGAATTAATTGTCACAGAATAAGAAATGTTGTGGTTGAATCCATCTTGTCCCTGCATTCCCATCAGGATTGCTGAGCATGGAGCAGGACAGAGCCCTCCAGCAGCTGGTCCTTGTGCAGTGCTGATTTCTACACCAGATTAAAAGCCTCCAGCTCTACCACTCCGTGATTACACGATCCTACAAAACGCTGATCTTGTGTCCTTGTAATTGTTTAAAATAAATTTATTCTCACTGATTTCCCTGGGAAGTTGTTTCCACATCTAGAACTGAAATAAAATTTAAAAACTGAAGTGAAAAGACAACTGTGCCATGATTTGGGCTTAACTGATCTTGACTGTGTGTTGGCACGGTGCAAGGTTCAGTGAGTATTCAGAGTTTGCCCTGAAACAGAGAAAATTGGATTTTCTTCCCTTAAGCTAAAAGTTTTATTTATGGATGACTGGGAAAAGAAAAAAAAATTAACTGAAGTTCAGTGGGTTTTGTGAATGTGCTCTCAGAGCCTCCTCTCTCCAAAAACAACATTTTATAAAAACATTAATTAGTTAATCCTCTCTAAACAACCCAGGTGCACCTCGCTGCAGGTGTCTAAATCGGTGTTAATGACAACATCCCAGGATTTTCTGGGGAAATCAGTATTTTCAAAGCAGAAATTGCCATTTTATGCTGAAATTAATGAATCTGCAGCTCCAGAGAGGTCAGGATGTCGTTTGTGGTGTACTGGGCAAGAAATCATTTCTCAGGGCACTTCCCCACACTGAACTGGAGCATTGGCCCAGCTATTAATAGGATATTTATAAATGTATGAGCAAGAGCTCATCCATTAATTATGAGATTAATGTATGGGATTAATTGTGGGATTAATTATGGGATTAAAGGAACCAGTGCTGGAGTCAGGAAGACAAGAGAACTAAAGTAAATAAATATTATTTAAGCATTTATTGCAACAAGAATAATCAAACAAAGTCAAGTCCCTCCAGTGCAGCTTTTTCCACACCTCGCTCCCTAGGAAAGGCAGAAGAGCTTTGGAACAACAATTTCATTTCCAGTGTTGTCCTCTCCCCCTGTGCCAGGATTCCCAGACTCTGGGGCCACTTGGATTTTAAACATTCCTCCCTTTCCAAAATACCCTCCAAACTCTCTGTAACTAAAGCACTTTCCCTTGTCCCCAGGCCTATTTTCCTAAGGTTTCCCAGCTCTTAATTATTATGAGCAATATCTTCACACTCTCCTGCAACATTGCTTGAAAACATAACCCAAAAAAAGACCTGTTTTGGAGGTTTCTTTGAACTTCCCAAGCTGAGAATTTCTTACATAACTGCAATAAAAACCTCTGGGAAGGAACCTCATCTGTGCCAGCAACTTCAGCTGATTTCAGAGGGCTTCCTCCCCTCTCCACAGAACTGATTCATGAACCAGAACTCAGGACTGGATCATTTGTGAGCTGAGAGCAGCCTGAGCTTTGCCTCGGAGGTTTTTAATCCCAGATTGGGAGTTAGTTTAGGAGAGGGCTTTAATGAGGGTGGTGATCCTGCAGCAGAGCTGAATTCAGCCCTTTCAGGGGCACCTCAGCACCCCAAAGCATCTCCCATCAGCCATGGAGCGCTGCCTTCCTGGGAGACAAAGAGTTAAATGCTCCATATTTCCATGTTTTCAGGGGGCTGGGAGGAGTTTTCAGTATTTATGACCAGGAAAACCTCCAGGAGCAGCTGCCAGAAGGAGCAGCCTAATTCAAGACCTCAACAACTGGATGTATCCTCATTTGTTGGGTTTAATTCCTTATCCCTTTTCCAGCCAATTCTCCTCACGCTTAAAGCAGGAAGGGTTCTCTGTCCTCCCTTCACTCTTAGTGCTCCCTGGTACAACAACAATTCCCAAAAATCCTGGTTTTATCCCTATGGAGCCTCCCTTTGCTGCTAAGAGTTTGATTGGACTAAGAACTGAAAATAAAAAAAAAAAAATAGAACAGAACAGAAATAAAAAATAGAATAAAATAGTAATAAAATAAAATAAAATTATAGTAAAATAAAAATAAAATAAAAGAAAACAAATAAAAATAAAATAAACTAATAATAAAATAAAGTAAACTAAACTAAAAATAATATAAAATAAAATACAACTTTTAGTTTCCTTCTATCCATCTCTGCAAAAGAAGCTTAAATTGTTTCCCACAGAAATCTGCCTTCTAGGGTAATAAAAAAAAATTAGGAAAGAAACAGAAAGTGAGGACAGAAAAAGAGGGCAAAAAATCCTGTACTGACATCTTACAATGGGAATTGAAACCCTCTGCCTTTTGCACCAAATCTGATGACAAACAATAGCACAAAAGACAAAGTTTTGAGGGTTTAACGTGAGGTTTTGGACTCTCCTTTCTCAGCCTGACTTTTGCAGGACACTTCCTGCTCAAAGGTTTTGGACAAATTGGTGAAGGTTTCATCGTGTGAGTGTTTTAAAGAGAAATGCTTTTATAAAACCTCACTGCACTGCTGGCTGAAGATAGAGGAAATCTGAAATGTTTAGGGTGACCTTACGTTTTCAGGACAGTCATTATTGTTTCTTTGCTCTCACAACATCTGTGGGCCTGAAGGAACCAACCAGAAGTTCCAGGCAGAAAGATTTTGGTCCCTATCCTGACACCCCCCTACCCAAAACAATGCTCCTTTGGCAGGGTCATTCAAACCAAATGCACCCCCAGAAACTCATTTTCTAGAACAGCCACCCACGCAGCATCCCAGGATACACAGAAGCAGCTAAAACTAAACGAAAAGGGCCCATTAAAGGTGTGTTCCCTGATTTATAGGAATGGGAGGGGATGGATTTCAGTGAGGGTGGTGGGTTTTATTTGTAGGGAACAACCCTGAGTGCTGCAGAGCTGCAGGGAAACCTTTGTGTGCCACAGAAATTCCCCATGATCACAAAGGGATTTCGGGGAAAATCAAGGGGGGAGTCAAGGCAGATTTAGGGATGTAAGGCAGAGAAGAGGTAAAGCAGAGACTTCACTACACACAACTCCCTGAGGGACCCAGAGATCTGCTCAGTTCCAGGAGCTCCTCCCCAGGAACCCTTCAATCTGCTGCTCTCGCAGCACCAGGAGGCAAACATTAGTCACAGGTAGCCCAGGGCCATCTGTTCCCGGGCTGCAAGGGAGCAGCCACCACAAACCCTCCCTGTTTGCCTTCTGGAGGAGGCTCCACCGAGGCAAGGCTGAGCTGCAGGAATTGGGGAAGGTTCTGCCACCCCCACTGAGAAACTCTGCTCATTCTGTGCTTTACAGAAGGCTTCGTTCGTGACTTTTTTGTTGTTTCGTTCTGTTTTGCTTTTAATTCTGCTTTGTTTCGCCAGAAAAAACAGAAGCTCGACCCCAAAAGGAAGAATGGTTTGAAATGTCCTCTCCTTTTGAGGCTGGTCCCCTCAGCTCAGGTTTATTCAAGGCACAGGTCGGAGGAATTTGGCCTCTACCCCAAAAAAATCCCATCCTGACCATGGGGAATTTGAATGTGGCCAAAAAGTAAAGTTGCTTTTTACTGTCTGGTGTCTTCCAACTGCCCCTGAACACCACTAATTATCCACCAGGAACTGTGTGGAAACACATTGAACACCTTCTTAATTCTACTCCTTGCCTCCACTACGGTCCTTTTGCAATTTCAGTGGTAGAACCTCACCTCCAGGTAAAGTTATTAATACATAATTCAGGAAATAATCCTACAACACCCATAAAAGCCTTTTTTTTTTTCAATCTCTAGGCAAAGTTATGCAACAACAGCAGCACAAGATGGCCAAATTCTGATATTATTGCCAGCAGATAACTGAAAGTAAACAAATAAATCCATAACCATTAACATTTTCATTACTTACATCCTGAACACCATGATAACAGCCAGATAAAAAGCACAGCAGAGATTTCTTTAGCCCTGGTATTATGAGCTGCAAATATTGCCACAGTAAGTCAACAAGCAAAGTTTTTATGGCTAAATATGTAATTAAAAAAGAAAACATCCTGTTCACCCAGGAAAACCTGAGCTGGTTTGAAACAGAACATCTTAGTTGGAATCTGCACTCCGGAATCCAAGAGGAAGTTCCTATCACAAAAATCTCACAAATTTCGTTTGTCTGGTTTTCATTATGCCACGGTGGAAAACCAGATTAATTTGGGCTAAAGAGAGCACAATTATTTGTGTAGTAGTAGCCCTGAAAAAAACCCTGCACACCTCGGGACTATCAGGTGTAGGATGAAACAGAAAGTTGAAGCAACATAAATTTTTTGGCAGTGTTTCAACATTTTGTGACTAAAATACTGCCCTACTTTGCAGCATTTTTGCTAAACTGGTGTAACTCCATCTAGTAATCCCTACATGGAATTTCCAAACACTCATGGCTTAGATGAACAATTCTTTTTAGAAGATTCTCAAATACCAAGGAAGTCTTTATGACTTTTAATATTTCTCTTAGTTAACTGGGACATCACTGGAACTTAATCCAGTGCTACAGTCACAGTCAGGGGCAGACCCATTACTAAAAAGGTTCCCTCAGGTCAGGCTTTTTTCCTCCCTTCATGGCATCTTTTACACCCTTTGTTAGTAGAGACCTCGGAATTAAAGCCAACAAATCTCCTTTAGGGTACTGAAGGGAGGGCTTTGCTTGGTAAAAACAAGGTAGGACAAGAAAACTAGAGAGGGAAATAAAGTTTTATAAAGTTTCCCTAATTAGCTGATGTTTCTAAATGGTTTCTGCCATTCCAGCTGGTTTTATCATGGCCTGAAAATACCTATTTAGACATAACTGCATTATGCTGCAAGGACAGAATTGCATTGATTGCACATCAGGGACAGAATTCAGGCCCGTGTGAGAGGCTGAGATAAAGAGATAAATTGCTTTACTTATTGAATGTTTAGCACAATAATTAGTATTGAAAAGATCCCATGGAAAGCTGTGTCAGCAAACATCTATCACCTCTCCAGAAAAATGCCTGGAAATGGGGATGATCTGGTGCTCAGCTTGTACCTGCACCACTGCAGCCATTCATCTTTTCCATAGGAAGTGGCAGCTGAGTGCCCAGTTCTGAGATGATGCTTTCTTAGTATTAAAAACATCACTGCAAACATTATTTTTGTGTCAGTTCCTTGCCAGCCTGGGCAGAGCCACTTCCCCACGATCCCTGCTGGGATAACTCTTTGCTGGATGTCTCCCTGCTGGGGAAGGTTGTGGTTATTTCTCACTTTGTAGCAGATTCTGCTCCTTCACCTCCCTTTTTTGAGCTGCTTCTGGCTCTTTCTGCTCCCCCTCTGCTCTGCCTTGCTGAGGCACATCTGGAACATCACTTTTAATTCCAGGAAGGCCAAGGAGCTGCTGGAGAGGGTCCACAGGAGGGCACAGAGATGACCTGGCATCTGGAGCATCTCTGAGGAGGAGAGACTGCAGGAGCTGGGCCTGATTATCCTGGAGAAGGGGAGGCTGAGAGGGGATCCCACCAATCCACGTAAACATCTCCAAGGAATGTCCAGGGGATGGTGCCAGGCTCTTTGCAGTGGTGTCCAGCAGCAGGATGAGGAGCAACAGCCAGAAAGGAAAAGACAGCAAGGTGCCCCTCATTGTGAGGAAGAACTCCCCATGGATGGGGACAGAGCACTGCAACGGCTGCCCAGGGAGGGTGGGGAGTCTCCCTCTGTGAGGACTTCCCAAACCTGGACTCATTCCTGCATCACCTGCTCCAGGTGGCCCTGCCTTGGCAGGGAGTCAGACTGGATGATGTCCAGAGGTCCCTCCCAACCCAAATTATTCCAAGATTGTGTCCAGTGCCCATCCAGGAGGATGCTGCATGCCCAGCCCCTCTCTCAGGGCCCTTCCCTGCCCGTGGAGCCATGCTCAGGAAAGGGCTGCTCCAGCAGCACCACGCTGGGGTGGGCTGCAAGGGAGAGAACCCTGCTGGAAAAGGATCTAAGAATAACACCAGCGCACAAAGACTCATGAAAATACATGAAGGATTTCCCCTGGTATCCATTCAGCCCCAGATTGTGTTTACCTCGCTGAGATATGGAGCTGATTATTCATCAGCAGGATCTCATCAGGAGCAGAAGTCTCCGTTTCCACCCGTGAAAATGATCTTAAGATCACATCAGCATATTTTAATATTGTTGTGACACCAACCCTCCCTCCCCAGGTACATGTAAACACCTTTTATTTTGTTCCACTGGAGCAGCTCGCTGGGTGGCCTCCTCACAAAATAATGAGGAATAAAGGTGCTCCCAGAGATTTGTGTAAAAAACGACTCATCCATGCGAGGAACAGAACAGAACAGCCTCTCTGCACACCTGTAATAAAAGCTGCATGGCTGTTCTGATAGCACTGAGTCCCTAATCAAATAAAAGGCAGCTTGCATCATTAAACAGCAGCATCCTGAGAGGCACTGATAGAACATCTTCACCCTCCCTTCAACCCTGGCTGGTACAAACAGAACTTCACACACTATCAAACAGGAGTTCAGCCTGCCCAACATTCAACTTGAAAAGATCCACGAGCCTGAGAAGCGCCTTCAAAGCTAAGACAAAAATCAATAATTTGTGGGATTTAACACAGTGAAAGAATCCTTTCCATACTAATGACAAACCCAAAAGCTGCAGCTTTATAAAGTCACTGAGGTCCAGCCTAAACCATTCCTTTACAGTGATCCAAGACCCAGACGAGTCTGGAGCAGCAGAGTTGTCACAATGCAGGTCTATAAACAAAGGAGGGGTTTAGGGGATTCTGAGGCTTAAAAAGGAGTTTGAGCAGCTCATTAAGGAACTGAAATTCCTAAATCTGGAGTGCCCTGACAGCAGAAATCCAGACAGGTGCCACTGCCCCTCAGAGAGCACTTGCCTCTTCTGATAACCCTCAAAGCCGACGTTCCAACCGCTCCCCATCCTGAACTGTCTCCCCAATTAACATAATTGAGCTTAAATTCCCAGACACTCTTCTGGATGAACTCAGCTCTGCTGTTGCTGCTGCCTCAGGGCTGTTTGCCTGGCTCTGACAATCTCCAGTGAAGCAGCATCTTTACCCACCGTCAGTAAAACCGTTCCCCATCTCTCTTACTCTGGTTTAGAAGCCTTTCTTCCTCCATATTCACTCAAAAGGCTTTTTCTGGAACACTCCTCACCCTCATGCGTTGCTGCCCATTTTTAGCCATGTGACAGCTGCCCTGCAACTTGCCCAAGATGTGGCAGCCCTCGGAATGTGCATCCAAGGCAGGAATCCCCTTCTGCCCACTGCCCCCTGCGTGCACACACAGGGCTTCACAGCCTGCAGACTGCAGAGGGAGCAGAGCTGGGATGGGAAGCACCTCCTTGTGCTCACACCGAGGAAAAAAATTCATTGCTGCCCTTGTAAAGTTTGAAGAGCTCCAACATGGCCAAGCTCCCAATATCTCCTGGATCTGGGAGAACAAAGCTCATTAAATGCTCGATGCTGTCACTCCCAAGCTCCACAAAATGCACAAAGCAGAGAATTTTCTGTTTGGACAGGAACATCAACTCCGTGATCTGCTATAAATATTTTTCTCCTCTCTTAAAATCTGTGATTTTTAAAAATTACATGTTTGTATCCAAATGCAAATTCGTTATTACACCAGCTGTCATCCTAATACTAAAATCAAATAAATAAAGGAGGATTTTTTACTCTGGAGCAGTCTAATCCGCAGACTTGAAAATATTCTCTATAAATCAGGTAATAAAAACTTTTCCCTTCTACAGCTATTTAGATTTTCTGGGAATGACAGTTATTGGTAATTGAGTAAAGCTGCTAAAAACCAAAATGAGGAGTTGCTTTTGATGGATAGCAAGGACCTTTCACTGCCCAGTTATCTGAATGCTGAGGGTAAAAATGACAATGCATCACCCAAGCCATAAACCTCCATCAGACATTAAACCACAACTAAATCTTCAGCCCAATTTCTGACTGGTTAATCCCATTTATTCCATTCTTTGGTTGGTTCCTCAGGCAGCTGCTAGGCCATGAAAGTTCCTTATGACCTGCCCTGTGATGACTCTAAGTTTTCTTAAGAGGCACCTGAGCTTTTTAAAACCCCAAATAAATTATAAGTATCACTTCTCCTTTATCTGTTAATTTGCTGACACCCTGGAGGAAAGTTCCCTTTTGGGACTGCTGCAATCTATCCTTGGAATATCATTCTCATTAATATTCTATAGTTATTTTTCAGTTAATTTACTAAATACTGAGGTAAGAGCCATTGGTTCATAACTCCTGTGCTCAACTACAGTGCTTTAAAAATACAGAAGGCATCATTTTCCCTCTTGTTGCCCAGATTTTATCAACAGGATTTTAACAATTTCTTTTTTACCCTCAGAGAAGTTATTTTTAAAATAAAAAAGTTACTTTAAAAAATATTTTTAACACAGTATTTTCACTTCAGAAAATTCCTCCTTTGGTTTTTTGGAGATGTTTTGTGAGGGAGTTGCCTCCATTTCAGGGAATCCTTTTCAATAATGCCCCTACTTGTCTTCTGTGGCTTAAATCTACGGAATTCCTTGGTGTGCCACCAGCTCAGAGCACAGGCAGCAGCCTCAGATTCCTAGGAAGTGATTCTGACAAAGTGATGCAAAATAGATTATCTGCATCTTTAATCAATAGTTTAAATGCATATGGAACACTGAAACCTGGTGTTTACTGCACTGTCCCTTCTGGAGCATAATTATGTTTTCTATACATGAAAGCAATTTAATTTGTTTGCATCAAGAGAGACATTCGTGTAATATTCAAAATAATAATAATGTGCACAATGATCCAGACAGGATTTAATTTTTTTTAACAATTCTGTGCTAAACAACACAACCCTTTATTGCTTCAGCAAACTATCTGCAGTCAGCATTAAAAAAGAAAAGCAGAAGTGAGCTCAAGCAGAAATGAGAGATGGTCTGATTAAACTCTGTGTTATTCCACTCTTCCTCTGGACTCAATCTGCTCATTTCAGTGGGGTGAAATAAATCAAATGAGTGACAAATTAACTTTACGTGTCCCTCCCACGCTCTAAGTCAGGATTTGAACTTCTCCTGACCTAAAAGTGCATCTTTAAAGAGGGAGCTGATTGTGTCTGCCCCAAAACGGAGCAAGTTTGGCTGCCTTTGAAGATAATTTATGGAACTGTTACCTTTGGTAAGGTTTGGGTACATCTGGGACACAGAAATCCAACCCCAGAGCTCCACCTTCCACTCCTCGTCCTCATGGACACCACAGCTGTTCTGGGCCTCAGACCTGCAGCAAAGAGGGACACCAAAACCAAAACTGACCGAATCAAAGAGTCCTGGAACGTGCTGGGTTGGAAGGGACCCCAAAGGATGATCCAGCCCAACTCTGGCCCTGCCCAGACAGCCCAGCAACCCCACCCTGGGCACCCCTGGAGCTCTGGCAGCCTCGGGGCCGTGCCCATTGCCTGGGGAGCCTGGGCAGTGCCAGCACCCTCTGGGGGAAGAGCCTTTCCCTGATGTCCACCCAACCCCCCCCTCCTCCCCCTGGATGGTTCTAATGGAATTAACACTGTGTTTGGGGCTGGTTTTTTAATGCTCTTCCTGTCAATTGTGCTTAATATTAAAGGATAAATAGAGAATTATAATATCTTACGTTCCCACAGTTGCCAAGAAAGGCAGAATTCAGTGCTGATCTGTCCTCCTTGGTCCTTCTCCACTCCTCAGGGTCCCCACTGCAGGACAGGCACTGCTTCCATCCCCTTCTCCATCTCTGGAGTCAGGTATGGAAAACCAAAGACTAAAACCAGCCACGCTTTGTGGAATTTTGGTAAGAGAGCTCCACCATGACTAAGTGATCACTTTTGACATGTGATGCAGATCTGAAGTTAAAAGTGTCATTTTCCCTCAAAGTTAATTATGTATCATTAGGCAAGACTGAAATAAAATCTTCTAGGACGTTCCTTGCAGCTTTCCTGAGCAAAGATGGAAAACACAAATCACTTCAGAGGGCTGCTCCAAGGCAGCAGACACTTGGTAACTTTGGGGTTTATTTCAAGCAGTCTCGTGTCTAAATCCCGTGGTTTTGTGGTTGCATCTGGAAGTGCCACAATTAACAGATGGAAATCAGCTCAGAGACACGACTGGAGTGCATTACAGTGAACAGGTACACGGACAGACACTCATGAGTGTGCTGAAATGAGATCCTCCCATTGAAAAAACACTGATCAGTTACTGCAAACCAAAAGAGAAACAGGAACACTGAGTATTGCTGGCCAGAAGGGAGCCCTTGGGAAATTTAAATTCAGCTGCTTTCTAAGCTCCATGCTCTCCTTGGGATGGAGATGGAATTATCAATATTGCTGAAGCTGCAGAAATTCCATTTTTTTTTATGTTCACATGGAGCTTATTGTTGTCTCCTTCTCCCTTTTGAGTCACTTCAGAAAGAAAGGTGTTCCAACACAACCAGAGGCTCTTTTGGTGGGGAATTTTTAAAGATAAAGCACAAGAAGGTAGAAATAGCAACATATTCTTCCCTCTCTTTTCTTAGCACTGTGCCTCGATCTCTGAGGAATCCTTCTGCCCTCAACCCTACCCCTCTAATGTTTGAATATTCCAGTTAAATCTCACCGTGGATGGAGAGGAGGGAATTGAGAGAACAGGGGGAAGGGAAGTCAAAGGGATTTAAACTGCCAGGAACACAGCAAAGACAGGAATTGATCCATGTGTCTGTACACACAGGGTGACACCTGTGACATCCTGAGCCACAAATATCACAGGGACCAAGATTTCAGGGATGAGAGGCAGGTAAATAATTCATGAGCACAGCCACAAGTGCAGGGGATGGACGGTGGGGACAGTGACAGACACTGCCCCAAAGCCCAGCTGAGTGAGAGCCCTCCCCATGTGAGCTCCCTGTCCCTGCAGGGCTGGGTGTTCCCAAAATATTCCTGGGAGAAGGTGATGCCTTTTCTGGGTCTTAAAATCCAGAGTCAAACACAGTTAGAAGGGAAAAAGGGATTTTCCCTTGGTGTTTATTTTAGGGATNAGAATACAGAAGCTGTAAAAAGGTGTAACAGGGGTGTGAAAGAAAAGGCAAAAACATCTTCATGGCATCAAAAGCAACGGGGTCGTGGATGGGACAGTGCACACCCACACACGCCCACACACACCCCCACACCCACACACCCA
>VYXG01008978.1:6765-123997 GCA_013397235.1 Lanius ludovicianus | reverse complement strand
ACCCACACACACCCCCACACACCCACACACACCCCCACACCCCCACACACACCCACACACACCTGGGAGCTCAGGCAGGTAACCCCACTGCTAAAGGAGTGCTGTGCCAAGCCCTGGGAACACAAGAGTGGCCTGAAACGCAAAATCGGATTTTACACAAGTTTCACTGCGTTGTGTTCTAACACCTCCTTTTGCTCTGGAGTAAATTACCTGCAAGGATTGTACTAAAGAATTTCTGGGCACTGTTTTGAAGAGGAATAATGGCAATTTCATAGTGATTTCACAGGATTAGGCATGCACTACACAAAAAAACTATCACAGCAAAATCCAATTTGTTATTTTTCCAACATTGAATTTTACTCCTCTTTGGCTGGCAATTAGTTATCACAAAAGTTCCATCAAAGACTCAGTTTCTTTAAATGTAGCACAGTCAGAGTAAGATTTAACCAATAATTAAGTAAATTGGACTTGGCTTAGTACACAGGAAACTGAGGATAATTCACAAACATTATAAATTAGCAACTTGAATATTCACACAGTGCTTGAGATCTCTTTTAGGACTGATGATATTTAAATGTGCCATGAGAAAATAAAAGTACTTTGCAAGTCTATTAGAATGATAAATTCCTTTACCTGTGTGAAGAGAAGGAAACTGCTGTTCAAATAAGGGGAGATTGACCTGAAAGAGAGAAATGTAAATGGGGAAACATTCCAAAATCCCAGTGGGAAAGGATGATGCAGAACCTTTCCAAGAGAAGAAAAAACATCATGGATACAGTAAGAAGGGAAAGAGAAATCCCTAAAAAACCAGGGAAATTACAGACAGATTTGGGGCTTGCAGACCACAGAGAGGGAATAATAAGACTGAAAAGAATATTTTAAATAAAAATGATGTAGAGAATGCTCAGCAGTGTTTGGCTGGTCCCAGTTCCAACCTTTGCAAAGAGGGTGAGCAGCCACAAAATGAAGCTCTCAAGTGCTGTTCAGTCAATTCCTGCTCTGCATGGAGAGGAACCAAAACTTGAGGTGGAACTTTGAAACCTGTGAGCCTTTTACCAGAAGGAATCAGAGGAGGAAGCACAGAGTGGCTGCCTGGGGTGTTCAGGAAAGGGGACAGGGTCTGAGCTGCTGCCCCGATCTCCAGGGAAGGAACAGGATACTCAGAAGGGAAATGTGAGGCCTGGAAAGTTCTCCTGAAGATGGGCACTGGCACCTGTCCTACAAACTCAGCAAGTCCAACACTGTGACAATGCTTTGATGGAAAGCAGAAAAACAGAGGTGGAAGATTGCCCAGAGCAGCTGTGGCTGCCCCTGGACCCCTGGCAGTGCCCAAGGCCAGGCTGGATATTGGGGTTTGGAGCAGCCTGGGACAGTGGGAGGTGTCCCTGCCATGGCAGGGGGATTGAAAAGAAATGGTCTTTCAGACCCCTTCCAACCCAAACCGTTCTGGGATTCCCAGAGTTGCAATTTCTCCCACCTCCCATCGTTTATTTGACACTGCAAACAATGGTTGGACCAGGACTGAGGAGACAGAAGGCTCAGATTCCAAGATTTCCTCAAGTACAGAAAATTTAAAAGATTGTGCCCCAAAATCCCAAAGTCTCCACAGCCAGTGAATCCCATCCACAGGCCCCAAACCACGAGGTGTTTGCAATATAAATTGGGACTGATGCATTTTGGGGCCGGCAATTTTTCACCTGAGCACTTCAGTCCCACCTTAGCTCTGCTTTAGGTGCCAGGTTTTTCTATTGACTCAAAATATACTGAATTGTGTTCCACAGAGTGTTCACCCAATCACTGAGGGGGGGCTTTCTGTGGAAAAACCCCAGAAAAATTTAATGGTATGCTCTGCTTTTGCTGCTCCTGCATTTGGAGCTGCTCAGTTGGATGTGTGTTTGCTCAACAAATATGAAACCAGGCTGATCATTATGGAGTTCTGCTATTTCAGTGCAATTCATCCCCATTTTCTCTTTGATTTCTCCTCTTTCTTCAGTAGATTGGTTTTTAGCTGAATGAGCCTGAGTTGTCATTTTGGAGTTTGGCTGCTACACCTTTGATTCATGTGATAAAACAGCAAATGCAGCCAGGAGCATCAAGAACTGTCTGTGGAAATGCTGATTTACTATTGCATTGCTTTGTTCTGAAAAAGATACTGAAATAAGGAATCTCTGGCACAGAAAAAAAAATATCCCTGAACTGGATTTTCCAAATATTGAAGCTTGCTTTACAACACAGTTAATGAATTTTCATCTTTGAGTACATGGACACATAGGATGCCTTTATAAATAGTTAAATTCCAAGCTACTGCTGGCCAAAGTCTAATAAATGAGGATAAATAAACAGGATGGTGTGTCTGTACTTCTCTGGACAAATATTCTGCAAGGAACTGAGCACTGCGAACTCAATTCCTGTTATTTGCCATTAAAACTGAACTGAGTTTTGGGCATGCTGTAAAGTAAATTAACTAAATTTGGGGCATTCTTACAAAAATAACCAATTAATCAGTATGCACATTGTGTGTTATGGTCATCTATTATAACATAAAAAATAGAATTATGCTATCCATCCTCAGTGCATGAGAGTTACTAAATTAAAGCCTCCACACATCAAACTTTAACAGCAGTGAGACAAAAATGAATTGTGCTGTGGCACAGAGTCACACCTCATGGTCACTCCACTGCATTTCCTATTCAGTCAAAGGGTAAAATTAATTAAGATGGCACTAGATACACAGCAAATATATTAAAAAATAAGTGGCCTGAGCAGATTTCATTAAGTTCTAATGTGGTTTAAAATTGCTTTAATAGGTAAGTTCATGACACAGCACTTTTACTGCTGCTGAAAGGTCAAGGAGAGAAACAGAGGGCACAGCCCGAGCCTGAGTTTTGTGGCTTTGGATGCTGATTTTCTTCAGATTTTTATGACACTGACTGTTCTTTCATTTCACTTGGAAAACACAGGTGGGATTTCATCATCAGGATTACCCCAGAAAGGGAATACTCACGTAAATAAGGAAATTATTTTGGTTTGCTTGGTCAGCCAAGTTCCTGGTGTGGGAGGATTCCGAGTCAAGGCAACAGCGAGCATGGAAAGGAGAGAGGGAGAGTCCCCAGTGTGAGTGCATGTCCTGCACACCCATGAAAGGGGAATTAAATGTGCCACTGCATCACCTCAAAGGTGCCCAGCACATCAGCACCGAGAGCTTGAGTCCAGGAACATCCTCTCTGCCTCAGAATCACAAATAAGCATTTTGACTTTTCCAGGCTAAAAATAACTTGCTGAAATATCAGAGCGATTCAAATTCCACTCTGATGGTCTGAGGGCTGTTTTCCACAAAAAAATTTAATTGCTGGGTGTAAGAGCCCAAACTGGTACTGACAGCAACACCAGTACATGCACATCTCATCTCTTGCCACTGGAATCCATTAAAAAACATGGAGATAAAGGCTTTATCAGCTAACAGAGACTCACTGTTCTTCAAATCTTCTTTCACTGCTATAAAAAACCTCCACAAATATGTGCCAACAACAGGTGGCACAGGGGGATCCTGTATTTACACAGGGGGCTCACTGGGGCACACGGTGTCTGTTCAGTCCGTGCTCTGCAGCAATAAAACACCCAGTGTTTGTGAATTTTCCAAGGAAATCCTTCCTGTTCCATGGAATCACTGAACAGCCCTCTCCATTTCACAAGGCATTAGCTTCTCTTTTTATACACTCTGTCTCCTCCACGCTGGGGGAAAAAAAGAACAAAATATCCTCATAAAATGAGATTGCCAAGGGACACCAAAAAGCCGTTTTCTCCTAAATGTGGATCCGTCGCTCAAGTGACTCTGGGACTCCAGAATTTACACAGCCAAAATCTGGCTCTACACAAGCATTAAAACCCAAGTTACAGCCACTTGGAGAAGCTGCAAAGTCTGGGTTTTTTGAAGTTTCAAAGTCACCAGCACTGAGTCAAGAGCATTTCTGCAGAGAGGGACAGGGACCCAGCGAGGGGCAGCAGCAGCACGAGGGGGAGGCAGACAAAAAGCGCCCTGGCGCATGTGGGAGCTCAGATTTGATGTCAAACAAACTCGTGTTTGAGGCTTCTCTTTTCCCTGCCAGTCCCTTGGACTGCCTGGATTTCGGGAGGGTTGAAAGCCTCAACAAAGCTGAGCTGCCAAGCTATTTTGGGAGGAGGCTGGGATTGTTCCCACCACCCCCAGGAATCGCAGCGTTATCGCTGCTGAGTCTTTGATCAACTTGTTGCTTGAAGTTGGAGCGATTTGTCATTGATTTGTCATTCCTTTCCTGCCTGGAGATGCAGGGAATCTTGGAGAGAGTGAGTTAGCAGCTTGTCAAAACTGTGACTGATGCCCAGGAGTGCCTGCAAGAGGCTCTTTATCCTTGGCAGCTTTGCTGCTGTCGGGGGACTCTGGAGGTGGCCTGTTCTCTTCCTTCCTTTCCTGTGCACAAAGGAGCAGGGACAGCCCTGGATGGAGCAAGGCAGCCCAGGGAGATTCTCAGGGTTCTGCCTCTGCTCCATGGATGAAGCTTTAACCTAAGCTGTACCTGGGATGCCATGATGATTTTTTGCCTTTTCTTTTATACCCTTTTAAATCTTTATACAACTTCTGTGTTCTCAGTGCTTTTTGCTGACATTCTTGGGCTTGTTTGTGCAGTTGGGAGACTCAACATTTTAGAAGCTTTGTAGGTAGAGATCAAAGTGCCCCAGAGCCCAAGGTCCTCTCCAGAACACATTCTGTAAACTGAGATAGAACCAGCCAGGGGAAGGTTCCTTGGGGAGGGGCTCACTCAAACCTCTCATTGGGGAATTTTTGATAGATTGGTAATTAGTAACACCTATAATGTGATACCAGATCTTTTGGGGGTGCATTTCAGTGCATTCAACCTGGGCATGGTGCACCTAAGGATCCCTAAAATAAACACCAAGGGAAAATCCCTTTTTTCCCTTCTAACTGTGTTTGATTCTGGATTTTAAGACCCAGAAAAGGCATCACCTGTGATTCACTTTCTCAGGCTGAGGTTATTGGTGTCCCCAGTAATGAAGAAAATCAGCAACTAAACCTACAAAAATGACATGGAGAGAATCCTGGGAAGCAAAAGCAGCTGGACAGCATCTGTGGCTGGGAGAAGAAACTGGCAGCCAGTCTCAAGAAGCTGAAGCAGAAGCTGGAAATGGTGGAAAACAGACAGGGAAGGGTCAGAGAATGAAGCTTTTCACCATCAGCTTTTTGAAGTAGAACGACAACATCTTTCCTGAAGTTCAGAAAGCTCAGTAATGCACAGCAATTTATTTTGGGATCTTAAAATCAAACGTGGAATAGAGCTGCCAAAATCCAACTTTGCAGTATTTGAGGCTTTTCTCTGGTTTTTGTCTCTGCTTCTATTTCATGTCACAGGATGGATCCTGACAATGGGAAAAATTAACCCAGATAAATTCACTGTGTAGTCACTTACCTGTTATTTTGCCAACAAAACAAGTGGTTCAGTTCGTTCATGAGATGATGAGTCAACTTTCTGTTCAAAAAGGAACTGAAGATGCCAAGCACAGCTATTAAAAAGTGGCATCCTAAATGAGAAAGGTCAAATTAGGCTCCTTCCATCGGCTTCCAACAAGTTCTTTATGATCACTGACTTTTCGTGCCTCTTCAAGAACACGGAATTGTCTGGATTAGTAAAAAAATGGAATGTTTTGTCAAAACAGAAAAGAGAAAAACAGGATGACAAAGTAATTATATAATTATCAGTCTGACAATGATCCCAGGCCAAGGAATGGAACAACCAAGGCAGAGCTCATTAAGCACAGAACTTAAAAAGTGTAATTAACGCCAATCAAACTCAGGTTTATAAAGATTAGATCGTTGCCCAGCTAATGAGGTTTCTCTTTGTAAGATTAGGGGTTGATTAATGAAAGATGAAAACAGAAGAAACATTTAATTTGGGTCCTGGGTGGTTAATTTCAAAGAGTTAGGAGCCAACATGGCGAAAAACAGGACTTTGTCCCAGAATGAAAAGCCTGGAATCTGCTGGGCTGGGATTGCCCTGGGCTCGTGTCTGAGAGGGTTTCTGAGGGTCAGCACCTCGCTCAAGGCACTCTGAACCAACACTGTGCAGCCACCCAGAGCCAGGAGGAGATCCATGGGCACATCGTGACCTGGTAAGAAGCAGTTTATTAAATCCTGATAAATTGATCAATAACAACCTTTGCCAATATTCATTTGCTGCCTCTTCCCTAAGATCCCTCCAGTTTATTTCCTACCCTGTCCCAGTCTGAAGGATGCATCCCCGTGTTTATCCATCGTGCTCACCTGATAAAATCTTTCCATTTGTTTATTTTTAAATTGTTCATCTTTCACTGCATTCACTGCCCTTCAGCCTCTCTGGTGTTAAACACTCAGCGCTATTTATTCATCAAATGTCACCCCAGAACTTCTCTGTGCTATTGTCACCCTTCTCTTTTTCCCCACAGATCCCATTTTCCCAAGCAGTTCCATCAGCATCCTCTCATTTATCTCCAGAGGAGCAGAGAAAACATCAAATAACAGCAGTTCTGAGATTGATTCATCAGAAATTCCATATTTGAGTCACAGAGTCCCTTGCAGTGCAAATCAAAACAAACTTAAAAGCCTACCAGAAACTACATGGTGAACAAGATGGAAAATGTATTATTCAGGCCAGCTGAAAGAGATAAGAGCCATTTTTTGGACACTGGGACAGAAAAAATAAACTTAAAACTAAAGACATTTTTTAAAACAGTGATCAGAATTGATCATGATGTTTCAGTGATTATTTAAAGCTGAAAATATTCTAATCCAGACGGTGTACTCTAAATGGCATAAATTAATTTTTAACATAAAGCTAAAGCCATGGCTGCTGGATTGAATGGTAACAATAGAGGGGTTTTTTTTCATGTTTTATGATCTATTTTGAGTCTCAAGTTGATTAAAGAGGTAAAATTCCTGATGGAGTGAGAATACACCTCCTCCCCTGCGAATACAGACTTTGAATATGGATGTTCACACACACACTCCTCAGCATTCCCACATTTTCTGCCTTTTTCACTTCCACACAGATATCTGCAGCTCAGAGTGAATGATTAATTTTGGGTTTGCCCTCTAATCTGATGCTGCATTCAGTGATCTAAGGATGTTAATCCCATAGTGCTGCACACTAGGGACAGATTTTGGAGGGCTGTGTTTGGGACACATTTTGGGATGTCCTAAGCACACACCCCACCAAAATCTGGGCTTTTTTTCTCTGCTGTAAGAATTCTGTGGATAAATCTGAGTAGAACCCAGAAAATCCTTGACAGGACTGTTTTCAGAAAAGTTCTGACTCCAGTCAGAGTTGTACAAGAGCATCACCTTTGGTAGTTAGACTTCAGGACTTCTGGAAGCACAGGGGGTAAAATCAGTAACACCCACAAATCAGAACCCAAAAAAGTGGGAAATTCCACGTGGTGCCTCACATCCATCACTGCTTTACTTTGCTGCTGTTTCCTAGCACAGAACAGTATTTTGTGAGAAGCAACAGATCATTCTGGAGCAGAAATTCCATCTTTACCTCCTGGGTGCTGTTGCTGTAACTTCTTGTGGGGTTTCCCTGCTGAACTCAGTGAATCTGAACACGGTGGCCAACGTCAAAGGCTGGGCTTGCTGCCCTTAAAGGTCTTTTCCAATCTGAACGATTCCATGATTTCCCAAGTCAGCACCTTTGTCCGTAGGAGGGTCCATCCTGTGGCCAGAAACAGGAAGGAAATTCAAACTACAGAGAAACAGTTCAATACTGCAAACTTTGGATAAAGCCAGAGTCCACATTTGTTTTTAAATGCCAAAAGCTTACTCCAGACAGAGCCAGGTATTGAAGACAACTTGCAGGCAGCAGAAAGTCAATAGAATGATTTTTATAACAATATTTTATAAAATTTTTATTAAAGTTAATATTGTTTAAAAATTGGATTTATTTTATAAAGTTCTTGTGTTCCTTTCCCTTTTCTTCCTTTTTCTGAACTTTAAGACAGGATAAAAAAGGCCATGGACACAGGTAGGCAACCCAGAGCAGCCAGAAGTGCAGGAGAAGACCAGAATCCTTCTCACTTTCTCTTTATTGTGAAATAAAAGTGGAGCAATGAATCATCCCAGCACAGACAAATCATCCAAAACATCTTAAAACAGGCACTGAGTGACTGCTGCAACATCACCTGTCAGTCACTGACAGGAATGCAGGGCTGAAAGAGCCCAGGGCCAACTGGAAACCCTTGGCTTCATGAAAACAGGATTTTGGAAATTCCTTTATTAAATTTCCTCAATCCTTAATTTTTAGCCCCTTTGGGAAAGCAGAGGCCAACATTGCCAGATTTCCCAGGTCCTGAAGCCAACGAGGACAACTCAGAGGTCACCACTGCCCCAGCAGAAGCAGAACCACAAGCAAAGAACTCCCCACAAATAATTAATTCCTGTGCAAAGAACTCCCCACAAATTAATTCCCAATTGGAAAAACCCCACAAATCTAAAGAATAGCAATTATTCCCCTCTCTAGGAATATTCACCTTTTTTTTCTCCTATGGCCACTGGCTTCATCCCTGTGAAGATTTCTGTGTAAATTAACAGAGTTTCTACCAAGGCTCTGTAAATATAGAACATGAAAATACCATATTCTATAGAAAAGGAGTAGATATACTATATAAAAACACTATATAAAAGGGATTTCTTTTTTCTTTGAATGGACTTCTGGCAGGTATTTGTGGCTGAAAGTACCACCCATAGCTCTGTCTTGATTTCCCAACTGTTCAGATAATCCAGCTGTAAATATTTTTGTGTAAAACTCTTTTTGGAGAAAAACATTCATTTAAGCCTTATTTTCTATTTTTTTCCCTATTCATCATAATGAGTTTCTCCTGTAAATCTCAATTCTTTTCCCACATCAGAGCTTTTACTTAGAGTCATAAAATTATAGAATCATAAAAGTATAGAAACAATTATAGAAGCATTAAATTACAGAATCAATTACAGAATCATTAAATTATAGAATTGTGGCCAACCTTTAAGACATATTTGCATACAGTCATATACATTTGTATATAAACACAAGGCTTTCACAGGGAAGACACAATTATTTGCCATAATCTGTAAAAATCCTACAATAATAATCATAAGAACTTTAGAAACGTTGGCTCTGGGATTATTTTTTGGAATTAAAATTGTTGAGCTAAACTTTTTTAATTCAAAATACAGAAGCTGAAGAGAAGAACACACTTCCTATTTTGAAATACTTGCATCAAATCACGAGCTGAATGTGTAAGAGAAACAACCTTTTCCCTCAGTTTAAAAAATGAGGTCACTAATATTTAAAAATACGAGTTTTCCTGCAGGTTTTACCCATCATGGCTTAACCCTGAGATCTGGGAGGAATTTGCCATCTGTTTCCTCTCACGTCACACCCTGAGTCAAACTTCCGTGGTCCCGGGGCTTTCTTTTGGCAGATGATGCACAAAAAGTGGATAAAAATATAAAAAAAGCCCTTCTGAATTCGACTGCCAACAATGCCTTTAACTTGTGCTCCTTCCCAGGGCTAAATCATATTTATAAAATCCGTGTTATGCGTGGTGCCATCAACTATTTATTAATATTTTGCTGACTCAGAGAGCTTTTGACAGAGCCCCAGCTGAAGATGACGTTTCAACACAGCCATGGCAACTGAGGACCCGAAATACTTTGGAGCAAAGTGAACTTTACATCTTTTTAATCTCTGGAGGAGCTTCTGGAGCTCTGGAGGTGCTGGGAGGGGGGCAGAGCTGTCCCCACGTCTCAGGAGGTGCCAGCAGGGCACCAGGCTGGCTCTGAGGTGGTCCTGACCTGCCTGAGCCTCCCTGCACTCCCAAAAATCTCAGTGCACCAATTCCTGCACGGATGAGGCTCCCTGGGCCACCTCCTTGGGGTCTGGGCTGATTTCAGCTAAGAAAGAGTCACCACAAGTTCTCTGTGTTCCACCACAATGATCAAACTAAAACATCCAGGACTCCCTTACAACAATTTTGTTTTAAACTTGGGATTTTTTTCTTTTTGCAGGTTAGAACATCCTGTTTATCAGCTCTGCTACCCAGAGTTTTCCTCCTCTTCTGCACTTGTGTTCTGTATCACACTGAGCACCCAGCTCCAAGGGGTGCTCTCATCCAGGGGTTTCACCCACTTCCAACACAGCCTCCACTTTCCCTTCCCCAGCCCATCCCTCAGTGACACCTCCCGTGGCACCCAGAGGTGTCAAATGTCCCGGAGAACAATGAGAACAGCTCCAGCCCGGCTTCCAAATCTCCTTCTTCATCCTGTTAAAAGAAATCCCTACATAATTTACATTTCAATTGAGCTTTGCTGATGTTTCCAGCCCGAACCAGGCCCTTGCCATCATCTGTAGGGGATGGATTTCTTGGTCCTGGTTTTATTCTCTCCTCTGTTCCTCAGCTCTTGTTTCTCCTCACACTCTGCTCTGGCTCTTGGGAGTCTCAGGGTGCCACCCCACTTTGTGGAAATTGCAGTTCTCTGCGAATAAAGTAAATTTTCTCCCTTTCCTATTTCTTTATGCCTTGCTCCTATTTACCTTTGCATTAGGAGGAACTCTCAGCACCAAGGGCAGGGTGTTTGATTGGTTTCCAGCTCTGGAATTACTCTGAAAACACAAACTCATTTTGCCCTGAACACTCAGCACCTTTGACAGAGGCCAATTTTAATGTCTGCGACCTCACGGAGCCTGCAATAGAATTATAATATAGATGTATATAAAATACATAATTATAATATACATCTATGTAATTATAATATCCTGCTGTAATCAGGGCCAGTGCACGGCTGGGAAATGCACTCCTGACGTGTCAGCTCTGCCCTTTAAACTGCCCAGTGTCACTCAAAGGGGACCTTTGCCACTCAAACCCCTTTAATCTGCCCAGGGTCACTCAGAGTGGGATTTTGCCACTCAAACCCCTTTAAACTGCCCTGTCATTGAGCACATGATCCAGCCCAGAGCCATCACCCCGTGCAGCCAGGACACAGACTGTTATCCTGGGACCTCTCCTTTCAGCCCCTATAACACTGCTCACTGGGATGGAGCACTCTCAGCTCCAAGAGCATCTAAATGGGGATTTTTTGGGAAATCAGGAGAACTGAGGTGGCCCCACCTGGGACAGTGCAGCTCCTCAGCTCCCTGCAGGAGGAGGGCACTGAGTGCCAGGGTTGTGTCCTTCCCTGCCAGCCTGGGGCACTGAGAGCCTCCAGCTCTGCAGAGGGGATCCTTCTTCAGAGATCCTGCAGGTGTCCCTGACCCGGGCTCGGCTGGGGGAAGGTTCTCACAGAGACATCACAGAATCCCAGCTTTGGCATGGAAGGGACATTAAAAATCAGCTTACTCTGGACCCCCTGCCATGGCAGGGACACCTCCCACTGTCCCAGGCTGCTCCAGCCCCAATGTCCAGCCTGGCCTTGGGCACTGCCAGGGCTCCAGGGGCAGCCACAGCTGCTCTGGGCACCCTGTGCCAGGGCCTGCCCACCCTCCCAGGGAACAATTCCTGCCCAATATCCCATCCATCCCTGCCCTCTGGCACTGGGAAGCCATTCCCTGTGTCCTGTCCCTCCATCCCTTGTCCCCAGTCCCTCTGCAGCTCTCCTGGAGCCCCTTCAGGCCCTGGCAGGGGCTCGGAGCTCTCCCTGGAGCCTTCTCTCTGTCCCTTTCCTGCTGTGGGATCCTCCAGGACGCTCCTGTCTCCCGTGCTGCCAGCACAGAGCGGCGCTCCCAAGGTGTGGACACATCCTGATGCCCTCTGGGTGGCAAGGACAGGACACAGGAACCTTTCCCACCAGCCACTCTGCTCTATTTCCACATTTTCTTACAGCTTCCTCCTTGCCCAGCCTCGGCCTGGGCTGCTCTGGGACGGCTGAGGCTCAAGAAGCTGCTGGAAGCATTCAGGGATCGAGCTGGGCGTTCATTTTATACTTTCATAGCTTAAAACCAAAGTTCCCACACAGATTTGGGGTTTTTAAACCCCCACCACCACCTCAGCAAGAAGGAACCAGAAAAATTTAATCACCAACAAGAGACAGGACAAGTTTTAGGAGGATTAATAAAGCCACACATCCCTCACATCCTAAGGACTGCCTGGAGCTGCAACCCCACAATGCAGCATTCACCAGCCAAAGCCTAAATCTGGGAGCACAATTAAATGATTCCGTTAATTACAAATGCTCTACAATTATTTTTATATCTATAAAATATCCATTTATAGATCTCTCTCCACCTACCTGTGCACACGGACAAAGGTTCCTTCTCCTTTCAGAAAGGCACTCATTAATATTTAGAAACAGATCCTTTCCACCTTTATTGCTGGCCTGAAAATTGATCAAGGGAGGACACAAAAAATCTGAATTTTATTTGGAAGTAAAAAGGTCTTAGAAGCTTGTATACAAAAGCTATAAAAATCCCTAATTAAAACCCCAGAGACCCCAGAGATCTCTAAAAAGCACTTATCTTCTCAGAAGGTAGAGCTTTTTTCCCAGTGTATCTGTGCTCATAAACTGAAAATAGGTGAGCACACTTCTGGCTGTATAAATTATTGTCTAATATCCCATGCAACGTGTACGGATACATCTCATTACAAAGAAGTTTCTTTTTTTCCCCCTCATTTTTAAGAATCATTTCCTGGCTCTCCAAAGAGAAATTTTCAATGTTACCTTCTTTACAAACAGAAATATTTCCTGCATGCAGGATATGCTTCATGGTGGCAAAGGATATCAATATTTTTTCCATCTGTTTACCACACCTGCTTTGAAACCAAATTAGTTGAAAATTCAATAAATAAAAGTACAGGTAAGAAAATCAAAGCAGAAAGAGAACTGCTTTAAACAAAGGGAAAAATCACAGCCTCCTGTTTTCCGTGGAGATGCAAATCTCCTCCTACATCACAAGGACTTCTCAACTCCATTTCTGTGGATGCTGGTGGGAAGTCAGCTCATTTCTCCCATGCATTAAAGAGAATAATTTATTTTCCACAAGAAAAATTGTCAGTGCATATGCAAATATCATTTCCAAATCAACCCATTCTATTAAAATTCTCATTTGTGAATAAGGTAAATGTTGTGTAGCACGCAGTCAGCAGCTTTTGTACAAGGAAAATGCAGGAAGAACAGGCTCCAAATGATCATTACTTCATTCCATTCTGCCTTTTCTAAGATGGCAGCACAATAAATTAGGTATTTTTCTCCAAGATGTGTATTTTGCCATTATTTCATTTACTGGCATGTCAGGCTACACCAATTTCCTCATCTCTTTGTTTCTTCAGAACCTCAGAACCAGATTTAATGAATTTATTTCTGCCAAACCCTGCCAGCTCCCTTTTCACTCCATCCCTCTGAAGGCCACAGATATGAACTAAAACAGAAAACAAAAATATGATTTAACTGAGATGTTTGTGTGGCACTTTTTTGTTGGGGTTTGGTTTTTTTTTTGTTTCTTTAGTGTAGGGATGCTGCTTGGCAGCTCATCCACATTCCTGGAGGTTTCCAAGATTCAACCAGCCAAGGATCTGATCTAGGAAGTGTTCAGGGAGCAGGATGGGGTCACTGACAGCGTTTCCATAATCAGCACTCACATAATCTCTTTTCATTCACACAACTGTGACAAGATTACCACTGAAAATGAAAAAAAATCTGAATTTCTAGACTTTGCACTATAAAGGTGAAAACGGTGGGGTTTAGCTGAACAATTAAAATGAAGATCCAGCCCCTCCTGACTGAATTCTGAGAGGGTTTTTGAAGTGAAATTTCATCACCAGCACTTCATTTCCAAGCCCACATCCCCCAGCAGCTCTGGGTTCACTGCTGATTTTCTCAGTGCCTCAGGCACAGGCTCTCCCATTCCCAATCCCATTCCCAAACTGGGAATCTGGTCCCACACAGGCTGACCTGCAGATGGGAACAGGAGGTTTGGATTGCAGGAAATTATGTTCAGACTAAAAAAATCGCCATCAAAAGATTTGCACCAACCCAAATTTTAGTGCTTTGCCTAATTTACTTCCCAAGCAGCAGCCTGGCTACATTTGTATTTCTGGGCTTGGGAAAAAAAGGAAAAAAGGTCAAGTTAGGATCTGAGTTGACTGTGCAATATTATTTCAGTATCCCCATTGACTATATCTGCTGGAACTGTTTGGTCAGAGAGGAGTCAGCAGGAACATCCAGCAGGAACATCCAAACAGGAACATCCAGCAGGAACATCCAAACAGGAACATCCAAACAGGAACATCCAAACAGGAACATCCAGCAGGAACATCCAGCAGGAACATCCAAACAAGAATATCCAGCAGAAACACACAAACAGAAACACACAAACAGGAACATCCAAACAGGAACATCCAAACAGGAATATCCAAACAGGAGCATCCAAACAGGAGCATCCAGCAGGAACATCCAGCAGGAACATCCAAACAGGAATATCCAAACAGGAGCATCCAGAAGGAACATCCAAACAGGAACATCCAAACAGGAGCATCCAGAAGGAACATCCAGCTGGAACATCCAAACAGGATCATCCAAACAGGAACATCCAAACAGGAACATCCAGCAGGAACATCCAGCAGGAACATCCAAACAGGAGCATCCAGCAGGAACATCCAAACAGGAACATCCAAACAGGAACATCCAGCAGGAACATCCAAACAGGCACACCCAGCAGGAATATCCAGCAGGAGCTCAGAGATGAATTTGCAATCACTGCTGCTCATCAGGCAGAATTTTAAATGCTGCCCCAGGTGTGTCCTCCCTGCAGGAGCTGCTTCTCCATCCAGCCCCACACACAGGAATTTCCAAAAAGTACCTGATGGCAATGGCTGGAGGGATCAAAAATGCTGCTATATGGAGGGTTGTGCCATGTAATTCCATCCTAATTAAGCAGCAACCCTTTAGGCTAGGTTCTGAGTGGTGCTAACAGCTGAAGCTCTCAGTAAAGCACTGAAAATGAATTCAGAAGTCCACAGTTAGGAAAAAAAGTGTTGAACCCAAAAGGCAAACCTGACTAAATACTGCAAATCCACCCAGCCCTTCCTGTGTAACCACACAGGTAAAAAACTCTCGTGTGTGTGCACACTAATTAACTTTTAAACTCTACATTGTAAATGTGGACTGAGCCCTCACTCTGGGACTTATTTTTCCATGTAACACCAACATTATAAGGAATTTCTTTTTTCACACAACACTAGAAGTAAACTTTGAAACAATAAATGTGTGAAAGTTCATTTTTAGCTCCTGTTGCCAGCTGGGTAAAAGTTCTCTTCCCGATGCCCTTTGGTGAATCCTTGCCTTTGCCACCACAGGAGGTTGCACCATTTGCATCCCTCAAGAAGTGAAACAGCCACCAGGATTATTAATGGCTTTTTCCTCGGCCAAATTTACAAATTGTCACAGAACTTACACTTATTTTGCATGAAACTCAAAGTAAGTGAGCCGTGCACTTTTTAAGATGCTCAAAATCCAATTTTACACTTGTCTTAATCACTCCAAATCAGTTCATCACACGTTGGAGCTGCCATCTGCTCAGCCATTTACCAAAGTCCCACCCAGAAACTCCTTTTGCTGCTGCTGCTGTACACACACAGGGTGCTGTGTGTGCCAGGAATTCCCACCTAATCCCACTTATCCCAAAAAACCAAGCCCTGCAGGGCACAGGGAGGTCTCAGCTGTCCCAGGCAGTGGTGACGTGCCCAGAGCCATGGTGACGTTGCATCACAACCTCTAATGGCCAAACAGTCCCTAAAAACCACCCAAATTCCTATTAATCCTATTGTTCCTCACCAATCCTTTTCAAAAATTTTTACTAACTTTCTTTTTTCACCTCTCACAAATCATCCCCCAACCCAAGGCCAGGGATGGACGTGGCTGGCACTGAAATCCAGATGAAGTTGCCACCTCTCCAAGCATTGGGAATTCACTCTGGAATGAATGAAACTGAACATCAGGCCAGATGTTCAGGGCAGAAGAAACCACTCCAGGCGGGCATTTATACCAAATCATCCAAAATATGTGCATTTATAGATGTCTGATTTCTAGGAATGGGGAAGTTCTTACCAGAACTGAAATGGCAGGAGATCATTATTCTATTAATCAGGGGAAAATTCTTTAAAAATCACCTTTTTAAAAAGATAAAAACTGTATTACTGTTCCAATTAACTTATTTACACACTTCAAAGTATTTCTGTAGTAGAGAGAAAAAGAAGCAAATAAGAGCCTATTTTATCTTCTGGATCTGCTCTGCTACCAGATACTGAGACATAAAATTCATTAATCTTTTCAGAAAGTCAAGTCAATTGATCTTTGAGGATAAATCTACTCAGGTTTTTTTTTTTTTTTGCCTGGTTTAGGATTAGGAAATGGGTTTGCTTCCAGGGCAGGAGTTTGGAACAATGAAACAGCAAAACTAATGTTCATTTTAAACATATTTAGGCCCAAATTAGACACTGACCAGTAAAACAAAGAAGGAAAACTCAGACTTTTTTAGTCAAGTGCCTGCATAAAGTAATAGGTTCGTGCACATTTGGTCTGTATTTTAAATTTAGCAATGATTTTACCATGGTCACTTACCCTCATATGAGGACACATCTCTGCATCCAGGCTAATTTTGTTTCCTAAAATATTATTATGATTAAGGCTATTACTATGATTTTTTTCCCATCCAAAGGCTTTGTGTTCCAGGTACCAAATTAAAATGCTTGACAAAAACGGGACACCAGCTAAAAATGACCAATTTATCCCTGTTAATATTTAGCAGGGTTGTCTCAGCCCCTGTTACTGCGGGGCTGCTTTTGCTTACAGCACATCCCATTTCACTGCTCCCTCCTCACTCCTGGGGCTTTGTCCTGGGCTGTTTTCAGGGGTTTAAAAACTGGGAAGCGTGAGGACAAAAATGCGGGAGTGATTAGAGAGGCTCATGCCATTAACTGGACATTGGCAGAGCAATTCAAGTAATTCCACCTCAAAGAAGGCCAAAGCTAAAAATACAAATGCCCAGCTGCTGAAGGGCACTGCTGGCCTCAACATTGCCCAAAAAAATGATAAAATAGCCACGAGGATTAGAAATCCACAAAGAATTTCATGGAGTTGTATGACCAAACCTTTATTTTTGCCTGTTGACTAAGGTGCTAAAAGATCTGTCTGACAGACTACAAAATATATTGAAATTTGGGAATTTAACAAAAGAAAAAGATGCAGAAGGTGAGAAATACCCATGGGTCAGACAGGGAACCCAGAAACACAATTTGTGCCTGAACTTTTGGGGCTGGGCAGGACCAGTAGGGAATATTCCTGCTTTGATACTCCACTTAAATCTTTTACACTTGTAGAAAACATTATGAACGTCCCCAAATGGGTTTTATCTATGCAAACCCATAAATAAAGCATTTAAAATACTTTTTAAGAAAGCAGAAGGCTTAGAATGTTGTGACACATCTTCGTGCCGAGCTTTTATTTTATGATGAATTGGTATTTTCGATTCAAAATTCTGTTCTTAACATGTTTAAGAACTTTACAGGGAAGTGAGAAACTGGAAGTGATCTTTCAGAATGGATTTTCCAGAAGGTAAAACCAGCAGAGCTACCTGGACTTTTTAATTTAGGAATTAGAATGTACAGATGTGAATCATAAAGACAGGAGAAGTGAAGGCAAAGGAAATCCCCCTCAGTTGATAAAAAAGGCTGAAAAAAAGAAGATAATTAATGGGACATCTCATATGGAAACAAGCAAATGGGGATAATAAATTGAATTTGTAAAAATTCGAACTGTAACATATTGTCACAGCTCGAAAAACCCTGTCCAGATGATTTTCCAGCCAGTAACAAACTGAAAGCCAGAGATTCTCTCTCTGAGGAACCCCATTAATGCCCTGCTGAAACAAATCTGAATTTAATTCCGACTCTGTGGGTAACAAGGCTGTCTGCTTCCCTCTCTTACTGCCACGCCATAAAAACCCAGGAATTAGATTTAGGAGCAGCCACCTGCTTTCTCAACAGACTGCCAACACCTGATACTGTTTTATTATCCTTTCTGAGGCTTACTATTGTTGCAGACAGAATTTCCTGAGTCTTTGAGGCTTTGGTGAAAGGCTGTGAAGAGTAACAGGGAAAACTCAGCATATATTCTTCTCCAACCATGTGGTAACTTTGGATTTTCCCCACAAAAACACTTTTCTATTCATCAATCCCATATTATTCAGTCAGTGTGGACCAAAGGTGCTACAAAATCAACCATGCCCCAAATTTTAAGTGTGATTAAAATGTGAGGGAGCAACGTAGCCCAGACCCAGGAGGAGTGAGAGACATTTGCTTTCCTTCTCCTTATTCCATGGGCATGAATCCCTCCCTCTCCCTGCTGCTGTTTCATTTCCAACTGCACTGCCCTCAGGATTGATCCAAAGAAGCAGGTGGAAGTCATTCCAAATGCTCTTTTGTTAAAAAAACCAAACAAACAGATAAACAATGCAGGAATTAGCCCCAAAAGGAGAATTTTAGCATGGAAACAAGTTGCTAAATGAAAACTGAAAGTCAATATCTAAAATCATGGAGCTTTAGCACTTTACCTTTCTCACTGGTGTAGTAAAGAATTCTAAGATTAGATTTTCTTTGGACACTTCCATGAACCTGAAACTCTTCTGTTTTGCCTAATTCTTAACTAAAAACAATAAAAATCATGTGTGCATACAGGAAAATTGACTATATTAAGATTAGAGACATATTCAGGTGGAATAAAAAAGCATCAAAATACCTGTACTGATTATTTGAGAGCCTCTGGCCATGCTGCAGCCCAGGGCTCTAAAGCAGAGTTTCTAACACAAGTTCCAAGACTTTTGGTGACTTTTTCCCTGCAATGCTATAAAAGAAAATGCCAAAGATTTTCAGGATAAATCAGAGCTAAATTAACAGTAAACACAAGTCCATCAGAAATATGACATCTTACAGGGTGGAGGAGATTTTTAAGCACTGAAAAGGCATCATCACAGGAATATGAAAAGCAGAAGACTTTAAAAACACTGAGTAAAACAGGCCTTAACCTCTCTTCCCAATCCCACTCAATTACAACTCTGTCCCAGGAAAAAATGTGTAAAAGCCCTGAGAGTGAAGAGTGAGGGATGCACTACTAAAGAGGAATGGAAATAACAGAGAGGCTGATAAGCTTCTTAAGAAATGAATCACTGCATTTCATGGAATCCCAGAAAGGTTTGCTTTGCAAGGGGGCTAAAACATCATCTAATTCCAACTTCCACACCATGATTTAAGAGATTAAAATCCTCTCCCCTCCAAAAAGCAAAAGAGGCAACAGCAGTGCAGCCAAGCTGCATGTGGGATCCATCCCTGCAGAACTCATTCTGCTGGGCAGAGCTGGCCCTGTTCCTCACATCCATTAATCCCCAAGGATCTCCAACGTCCAGCTCAGCCCAGGCATTCACACAATTTATACAAAATCTCTGGCTGCTAAAAAGGAGCCCCCAGATCCTCCTCTCCACAGCCTGGAAGGGTCCCACATCTGCTTTGGTGCCTGACAGGTCTCACTCTGACCTCTCCCTGCCCAGGACCATCCCCAGCTCGCTCCTGTGGGGTTAGGAGGCACAAATCCCCATAAACTGTTGGAGCAGATCTACCAAGACATAAAAAATGTGATAGCACCTGCTGCTGTTTCATTTGACACTTCAGCTGCCTCGCCTTTACCTCAGAGGTGACTGGCTGATCACATCCCAAATGGGATCCCACCTTCCAGGAGTTGAGCTGCACATCTTTTTCCTCAGAGTCAACAGGACTGGGAAACGAATTTATAAACCAGTGAGCCCATTTCTGGTGAATCCCCACAGCCCTCAAAAGCTGTGCAGCTCAGTGGAGTCTCATTTCAGGAAATATTTTGTTCCCTTATTACTTTGGAGGAAGAGCAAGGTCCACACCAAATTCCCAGTCTAACAGCACAGATTGCTCTACTCCTTCACCTCAAATCGAAATTATTTGGTGATTTTGCCAAATAATTCAGACTCTCTGAAGGCTTCTGCATCAGCTTTTTTTTAGTGGACATAAAAGCTCCTCTCCTCTTCAAGGGAAGCAGATAACCTCTGGCATTCACTCCATGACCAGCTTCCTCCCTCTTTTAAATGAACAGCCTGTACTAAAAGAAGGCTATAAAATGTGGACTACAAAACAGCAAACAAATGGTTTGGCTTGGTTGTAAAACTCTTGCAACACTTTCTCCTCAAATAAAAAGCTGTGATTCTACCATGGCTACCTCCACTGTGGTTTCTATTGAATTAAAATCTGGCTCAGAATTGCAAATCCTATTTGCAGGCAGGCAGGATTCATGCAAACAAAACTGAAATGATAATTGAGAGAGAGTTCTTGAATAAATGCTGTATTTGTCCTAGACAACACCCCTCTGTCGTTCCCATTCTGCTTGTGGAAAAGGAGGATTATTTCCTGAACATTTAGATGGTGCTGAATGTGCTCACGTGGGCACATGCACAGAGAGAGAATCCCTCAGCAGGAATTGTTTCTCTTTATTAAGAGACTATGGAGAGTCAAAATTTCATTCTAAAAAGATTCCCTACTAAAGCACAGATTGTTTGCATGAGCCACACAAAATTGGTAGAGAGCAGCAGGCACTGCTTCCCTCAATCCATGTTCTCCTTGCACGGCTGAAATGGAAAGACATGCAAAAACTTCTCTTTTTAAACCCAAAATTGTGGAGTTATTGCCCCAAATGTCCTGTGAATTGGCATTAATACAGCCAGGCTGCAGTTTGGAGCTGGCAGATATGGGAAAAGCACCTCCACTGTCAGGGCTGCTGGACCAGCTTCTTCCCTCACTCCAAAAGGACATTTAGATATTGGTATTTAGTGGAATCGATGATAAACCCAGTTCAGCTTCCTTAAACCACACCAACCAAGCTTTGTTTCACCTGCTCACTACATTCTGTCATTTTTAAGAATTAGGATCCATCTTCTCAGTGGAGCCTCCCATTTTTCACCACCCCAGGTCTAACTCTTGTGGTTTGATCAGTTTGGAAGAATGGGATAAAGCAAAATAAACTGCCAGAACACAACCACTGCCTTTTTTACATTGCTCATCCCACTGCAGTGATGGAGAACATAAATCAGTGTGGTCTACTGCTCACAAAGTGCCAGCAACCTCAGGAAAAAAATGGAAAAGGAAACAAAACTAAAATGCAGCTGCCAAAATGGAGTGACTCTCTCAACGTGGTCTTGTGTTGGTTTCAATGTGTTTCTCTTTATGCTTGCAATGATTCACACTGCTGCTAAACAGATCTTATTCAGGTAAAAACCCACATGTACCTCCTTCCTAAGGTGAATTTAGCTAGGATGGCATGAGGGGCAGTAGTTAGAAAATGTTCTCGATAGTTAGAAGTGGAAGGAAAGGAGTTTCCACATCCACAGCTGTGGGGTGAAGGATGCTGAGGCTTTCCTGAAGGAGCTGCTGCAAGAACAAAGAGCAGCTCATGAAGAATCTCTCTGTATGAACTGAACTGTCACCTGGACAGCTGTTTATAAATAATTACAGAACTTTAAGAGTTTTCCTGTTCACAAAAAATGGGATTCACTTTCCAGGCTTGTATGATTCTGTATCCAGGGAAGGCATCTTTTGATCTTACTCAGCTTTATCACAAAAGCCAAGGCAGGACTCCTCACATTGGGTTCCTGCATCCACTCAGTCGCAGGGATGGGCAAACTGGTGGGAAAAGGGGCCTGGAGGCAGAAACTGAACTTCTGAAGGCTGAAAATACTGGCAGAGTTGATGCCTGAGGTATCCACACTGCTTCATCCAGCCCTACGCTGAAAGCTGGAGGATAAGCTAATAAAAAACAAAAGTCTGAGGCACAAAGTGAGGCTTCCACGAGGCTGAGAATGTGTAAATCCCTGATTTCATACAGTGGGAAATGTCTATGCTTTGGAAAACCCAAGTTTTCCAGTCTATAATAAACTCTCATTTATAGGCTAAGAATTGAAGGCCTGGTTTCAACCCAGTGTGCCTTCAGAGAGTGAATGCAGAAGTAAAACAAGTTCTGTCCTAAAGATTTCATGTATTTAGGCATTTGATACCTCAACAAATTGCAAACAATCAAGCAGAAGCCCAGAAACCACAGGCAGTTTGTAATTTAACATGCTCTGAGGTCTCAGTGAGACTGGATCATTATTCAGTAAAATAATACCCCCAGAAGTGGTAAATGCCCACTCAAACACAGAAGCAAGCCGTCTCCCTGGCTGTTTCTTAAGAGCAGCAGTGCTCCTGCAAACCATCAGATCTTTCTGTGATTAGATAAAGAAATCCCAGCAGGGAACTGAGAGGCACAAGAGATGTGAAATCACAATTAAACAAAAGCAGGAAGAAACGGGGAGCTCGTGTGGAGCCCCAGTAACACACAGCAAATTAAAGCACATGAGGTAATGCAGCACCTTTGAAATGCAGGGAATATGGTGATAAGAATGTGGTGATAAAATTCAAGTGAAAAACCTGGGAAATCTCTCATAAAAAGTCATATCTGAGCCATTTGTCTCACAATCAAGGCTGGTAAAATCTTTTGCTTTGCCCCGAGACAAAAAGCATTAAAAGTGAGGTTTCTAAGAGCTGCTTAGCTGGAAGCCTGGCCAGTGTGGAAGAGGCTGTTAAGCCAAGATTACCATAAGCTGGGCTTCAAACTGAGTGAAACCAGAGGAGGTAATCAAAGCATTGATTCCAGAAAGAATCCACGGGAAGAAATTCCTCTCCACAGAAAGAAATTCCAGAGAGGTCCCTGCTGGAATGGCGAGGGCACAGAGAAGGAGCAGGATCTGCCCCCGTGGCCATTGATTCCCAAACATCTGCTCCAAAATAAACATTCTGCTCCCCAAAAACTGGGCTTAACACTCCTGTTTTTACCTGGGAGACTGATCCCTGTGGAATGCCAGCAGATCTGGCTCCCTGCTCAGCCCACGGCCATGGGATCCGTGCAGCACCACCCAGGGCATCTCCGGGCTGATTTTGTGTCATATTAAAATATTATTACCCACCATTATCAACGTGACAGATTTAAAACTGGGAAAGAAATCCAGCTCTCAAATTTATTCCTCCAACTACAGGATTCGGAGAGAACTTTTCATTTACTTGAAAAAAAATAATCAGTCCAAAGTCAGTGTCATTAATCTAGAGGAGTCTCACCAGGAGGATGAGCACAGTGAAATCATAAAGCACAAAAATCTTTCAGGAGAAATTACAGAGCAGGAAAACAGCAGAATAATGGTATTGAACACAGGCTTGTATTTGAAAGTGCAAATAATAATGTTTGTCTTGGGATTGGTTTTCAATTTAAGCCCAGTCCAGCCTTGCTGTTTGCTGTGTATTCAGCCCTGGGTATGAATTGCAGGTAATTATGAGTTTGGATTAAATGAAGAATTTGGGAATGCTCTGCACAACTGAGCACTCCTGAGTCTCCACTAACAAAAAAAATCAAATTAAAAAGCTGTAGCTACACTGTGATTAACACCGAAACAGAACTTTTTGGCTCTCAGAGATAATCTTAATGCTGAGCTAGTTAATTAATTTAAGATGTGTTTTAAATCAGCCAGGCTGGGTACTGAAGTGGACAGCAAATGTAAGAACTGGCGTGCAACACTCTCCAAGTGGACCCTCACACTGCTTTGCATAATGGAGTTATAACTTAGCAGTTACAGCAAACACTGACAAACCTACAATGGAATTTGGGCCTTAACACCCCTAATTTATTTTTATTATCCAGTAACAATCCAGGCTTTCTCATCAATAGTAGCTTTCCCTATATTTTAGTGGGTAATAGAGAGCACTTTTTTTTCTTTTTTAACATCTGCAATGAGCGCTCTGAGCTTCCTCAGTGATATTTAACAGAGTCTCTTCATCAGTTTAATGTCTTTTCTACTTATGCTTTCAGCAAAATATGATGGGTTTTTCCACCCCAGGGCTTGGGATGTTGTGGAACATTTTACTTCAAGGAAATACAGTATCTGTCTCTAAGTGCTATGTTTTCCAAGCCTTCCTCCCTCCTGCATTATTTCCATGTGAAATTATGCAAAAGCTTTGCTTGGTTCCTTGTTCTCCCTGCCCTCGAGCCTCTGGGAAGGAATTGAGGTAAAACATCTCAATCTCAGGGGGTTTCTGCTGCCCTCTTCCAAAACTTCCTATCAGATTTTAGAGGAATTGTTTTGTATTGATGCTTAAAATTGTGGTGACTTAGCTGAGTGGTTTAATGTGGAAATTTATTTTGCCCCCACAAGTGCATGATCACAGTTTGCTAATATAGATATATATGAAAAAGACTATTAATTTTTTCCATTCCCATGCTACTACTTTTTAATGCAGTGCTTCATGCACAGCCTCCTTTATGGAAAACAATAAACAAGGAGCATCCTTGAATAGAAATTCCTGACACCAAATGATCACTGACCACTCTGAAAATTCATCTTGAGTGAAAACTGCTCTTTCCCCCAGCATTTGCAGTAATTGAGCTGAGGGTATCAACATCCTGAGAGTGGCCAAATGTTACAGAGTAAATAAAATGGGATTGCTCCTTAACATTCACATCCTTAGGTTTAATGTTTCTAAAACCTGTACCAAATAATTTAAAACCAAGAAAAATGGAATTAAAATGGGTCGGCAGAGGAAATCCAAACCAGGCAGGGCTAGAAAGGAGACACCAGACTTGGATGTCTCTGTTTCAACTCCCAAATCCCAAGGATCAAGCTCTGAGCAGACAAAACCTAAGGACCCAAATGAGCTGTAAATCCACTCGACTTCCTGCTGAAAGTGGGGTTGTTTTCTGCCTGGAAAATCCAGGGAAACTTTGCTGCTCCTCCTCCATGTGCCCTCCTGTTCTGTCAGTGGGATTATAACTTCTGAGGAAGCTCCAGCCTGAGCTCCTGAGGACTGTAATCAGTTCTAATCCTCAGAGCTCCTGAGGATTTCTCCCCTCTGCCTGCATCGTTTCTCTGCCCCCTCTGTAGTCTGAATCTCTGCAGAAAATAAAACCCCCTGGAAAGCAGCTCTAGCTCAGCACTACAAAGCATTTTCTGCCCTTTTGACACAGAGTTCTTCACGCTCCCCCTGAAACTCCTGCAAACTGTTGCAAGTCCTCAGGAAGGGGAAAGAAGAAAGAAGTGTTTCTGCAAGAACAAATAATGGGATGGACTAATGGGTAAGAGGAGCAGCTTTTAGATACAAAAGGTCCTCACACCTTGAGCTGAAAGCCCAGCTCCGCTCTGGTTATGCCCATGGCAAGTGCTGGGATAAAAAAAGGAGATCAGCAACAACTGCCAAGCACTTCAGCTGATCACACCTGTAACACCAAATACACTTAAAAACTCAGTGGGAATAAAGAGAAGGTTGCAGTCCTTTTCTGCTCCTTGTAGGGCTCACAAAATGATTAATTTGTGCTTTTGGTGCTCTAGGGCTGCTGGCAATGGGAGTGACTGCAGTGACACAGTGAAGGCAGAAATAATTCACATCCCTGTCAAGGGGACAGCAAAAAACAAAAGGAAAAAAAAATGTAACCCAAATGGTGCAGAGAGTGGAATGGAAACTGAAATCCTGCTTTTATTTAGAGAATTATAGAATGGCCTGGGTTGGAAGGGACCTGAAAGCTCATCCCATTCCACCCCTGCCATGGCAGGGACACCTTCCACTGTCCCAGGCTGCTCCAAGCCCCAATGTCCAGCCTGGCCTCGGACCTCACTACACCCCCAATCCTCCTCTCAATTCCTTTTATTTTCCTCTGCCCATCAAATTAATTTCCCCCTTTATGCACAGAATTTTCCCTGACATTTGCAAACAAAAGAGTCCAGGGTGTGGAAGGGAGCACATTCCAGACATAAAAAGGGAAATGCTGCTGTGGGGACGCAGCTCAGCCTGCCCACAGTTAAAAATCTCAATTCTTCCCAAGCACAGCCTGTCTCCCTCTAAAAATGCTGTTCCATTCTAACACTTGCAAACCACAAGCACTTTTGTTTGCCTGTTTGCTGCTTTTTAAAAGTGTATTATCCTTTTTTTTTCCACTTTGAAAGTCCTTTTTTGTACAGAGAGTAAAATTTAAGTGCTGCTCCATTAAAACTTCAGGTCACATTCCCTTCACCACACCTTTCAGCATTAGGAAGGAAGAGATAAATTTTTTATCTTTTATTTTTAATGAAGATTAAAGAACAAGTTCTGCTTGGCTTGCCTTGGCTCCCCATACATTTTAATGTATATTGATTTGTATAAATGTCTCATTTAGAGCATATTTTTGTGAGTATTAATGGGCCTTGGACAGGTAAGATTATTCCTCCTGTCCCATCGCCAATCTCTTTGGTCAAAGTTGAAGAACACATTACTTTGTTCTGAGATGAAAAAGGAAGACAAAGAGAAGGGAATATCAAAGGGTCGATGTCCCAGCAGGAACAGACGCTGTGGGCACCAGAGCCAGCTCCAAACTCCACCCTGGATTGACTAAAAGGGGGAATTTGGGCTCATTTTTGCTCATCCTTTTCCGTTTTTTCCACTGATTTTCATGAATTCTGGGTTGGTTTTATCAGGAAGGGGATTTATGAAGGTGAGCTGGACTCTACCAGGCTTCTCCTACTCTCCAAATGGATGAAGTCAGGCTGCCATTGCTCTGTGGTTACATGGAGAATGTGTGAATGAGGAAAACTGCATTAAACATCTTCAACTGCAGCTCTAAAATTACTTCTTCACCCCCTCATGATCATAAAAATGGTACTTCATCAACAAAATAAAGGAATGACACAATGCCACACATTTGCCAGGCTGCTTTGTTCTGTCACCCAACCTCATTCAGACATTGCTTTTGTCATGTCCCACAAGTGGAAATCTAAAGTATGAACTATAACATGATCTTTCATGAAATCTAAATAAAACCCAGGAACTTTGGTAAGTTATCAAACCCTTCTCTTATAGTTTAATGACAGAAGAACAAAAAATCAAAATAAACCACCAAATCCAGGTCACACCACTGCCTCTCTAGATACTCTTTACTCAAACTAAACCATTTCCTACTTCTTTTTCTCTTGAGCCTCCACCTTTTAATTCATGCTGGTTATCAAATAAATACATTTCAACAATGACTTAATATTAAGTCCCACAGTCCTGTCCACCGTGGATATAACTTCCAGTAGATTGACACTTTTGAAAACTGTGAGTGATATTTCTCCAATATTTACACTTGCCATGAAAGCTGAAGGTTTTTCTTGCTGACCAAGATATATTTTCATCTTTCACCTCAGACTACAAAGTCTTCAGCACAAAATAGGGAAATCAAGGTCCAATGGGAATGCCAAAGAACCCCTCTTTCTTTCTCCAGTGGATGAAAAACAGCAACTCCTTCAGATTTGCCTGAACTCCTCTGGGGATTTTGCTGCTCACAAATAAAACCGGACAAAGGTTTTTTTCCAAAGCAGTCATCCTCCTCTCCCAGAAAGATTCAAACCCATTAATGCTGCAGCAAATACTTCCTGGCCCACCAAGTGCCCTCATGTCTGTGACCGCAGTGAAATCATTTAATGGATAAATTGTCCATTTAATGGACAAATCTGCAACCTGAGCCGTGTCTTCTGTTTCACTTGTCAGCCCTGCAACACAATTACAAACCAATTCTGCTCCTTTTCTGGACCTCTCCCCTTTTTAAAGGGGACATCAGGGTCCATATCCTTAATGAAAGGCACCTTTCCATCCCTGGGGACAGCAGATGCAGAGCAGGAGCAGGGGGTGGGAGCACAAAGGCAGGACAAGCCTGTCCTGCACTGTCCTGGAAAGAAAAGAGAAAATCAAGGAAACTGAGATGTGGCAACCCTGGAATTTTCCAAAGTGTAAAGAAATCAAAATTAGATCAGTAATGAGAACAGAAGCTTTGGAAATTATTCATCTGCAGTGAGGAAAGTAACAAAGAAACCTGAGTGCCATCATAAATAAGACTTTTCTGAGCCCACAAATTTGCCTCACAACTGGATGTTTCTCTGACACATCAATCCTTCCTGTTCTCCTGTACAGATCCCACCACCAAAGGGTTGGAAAAAACAGTCAACCACTCACAGACTTCAGATTGGCATTATAAGCCCATGATTTTTGATTCTTTATCTTTCAAAATACTGGCAAATCAAAAGCAAGTCATTAAAAGAGGTGTACAACCTGCACATGAAGTAGATAATGGGTGAGGTTCTTCTGCTGGACTACAGAAAAGCTACAACATTATTTTAATCTGTTTATGACGAGGAAAAAAAAAGATGTAGCACACACATTTGGTTAGCTCGTGTCTCTAAAGACTGGTAATTCAGTGTATTAATGGGATTGCCACCTGGAGAGTCAAAGGATACAGAGGAAAACAAGGCTTTGGGGAGAAGCAGCCTTTCAGCCATGTGGAAGGATGACAAAGAGGCGGCCCTCTCCTGGAAATGGTGACAACAGTTCATTTGTGAGTGGAATAAGCAAATTTCTTGCGTTTACTCCTTGGTGGTACAAAGACAAAAAGTGTTCACTGATGTTAATGACAAAGGTAAAGGTCAGCCCAGCGTTGGGGAGCAGTCCAGTCAAGCAAAGCCTGGGAACATATGCCTAATTCCAAGTATAATTGACTAAAGTGGCTGAAATTGAGCACCTGCTTAAGTGCTTTGATGGCTTTGTGCCTAATGAAATATTAATCACAAATGGCAGCGAGCCATTCCACCAAGAAGGTCTTATTTATCCTGAATTGATTTATATAATAATTAAGGTCTAGATAATCAGCCATAGAAGGAAGCCTGTCAGTGCTCTCACTTGAATCAGCACATTTCAGCAGCACTGAACCTACAGTGAACCATTCCTGCCTCTAATTAACCTTGTCAGGGGTTTTATTTTGGAAAGGAGCCTGCAAAGCCATGGTACCTCCCCAGCCACTGCTGTGCATTGAGCCTTGACTCTTAAAACTTCCAGTAACTCTTCTATACATCTCCTTTTCCAAGAGAAAAGGGGAATTTGGGCAAGACTTTGCCTGTGCCTTCTTTAAAATATTATGTAAGTCAAGGCTAACAGCTTTAACAGATGCTGTGAATTGCTACAATGACAGGCAACAGCAAAAATGATATTTTTGTCACAAGATCAGTGTCACAAAGTGAGGGTAACTTGATAGATTATTCCCTCTTTTTAGAGAGAAATCTAAAATAGAATAATGGCAACTTTAAATTTTCCCTACATTTTCCTGGAGCAAATTAAATACATTAAAATTAGTACAAACCAAAGAGATCAGAACAGAAGAATGCACTCGATTTTTTTTTTAAAATCTTTCTTTACTCAGTAATACAACAACTTCTACTTGCACAGAATCAGATTAAAACGAGGCTGACTGCTCTGGGTTCTTGGTTTATCAGATTCCAATTAAAGGAGGCTGATGTTTTCCAGGGTATTTTAACAACTCAAAAATATTTTTTTAATTAGGTCTGAACATCTTGCAAATAAAATATTGCACTCCAATCCAATCCAATCAAATCAATATTTGTCAAATGCCATTAGGCATTTCCCACCAAATGGGGACAGTTCTGCTGCCTGGGATGGTTTCAGATGCGTGGAACCAATGCCTGCCAAAGGCAGGAATGAGGAGGACTTGTACGTGTGCTGTATTCTCAATAATTTACTCATCCATCTCAATCTGGCAGAACATTTTCATTTAAAAAGATGAGAGTTTGGACAATGTAAGCTTATAAAAATAAGCTTTCACTGAGCTGCAAAAAAACCCCAAAACCTTAAACTCCTGCTGAAGGACAATTGTTGATGTCATTGTTTTCGAGGGCTGATCTGTTTAGAAAAGGGAACAATTTTGGATGAATACCTGCTTTTAATCACACTCCCACAGCAAACCCTCCCAGGGCAGGAGCAGTTGCATTTCCATTATGTGGTACAAGTGCCCTGGGCTCTGTGCAGTAACTCCAGCGCAGCCAACGCTGTGGATCTGCTGCAGCAGCTGTCAAGCCCTGACCAGGCAGGCTCAGCTCCATGCTGGGCTGGACTGGGAATGCTGGGCCCAGGTGCACAATGCCCAGTGCAGGGGCTCCTGAATGGAAAATTTCCAGTTGCACTCGACAGTGATTCCTACCAGATGAGGCAAATCCAAGGAACACCTGTTAGCTTTGGGAAGAAGGCAAAAAATTTGGCACCATGACGTGGGATGAATCATCAGAATATAAAGGCAGGAACAGCATTAAAGGGAAAGAATGGATTTGCTTTCAGATCTGCGAGCAACACAAGAATATTTAATATTTGTCACATTCTTTCTAGTGGGACAGTGACTCATTTAGATCAGGATCCTTTCATAATTCAGCTTCAACTAAAATACAAAGGGAGCTCTCAAACAAAGAGCACATTAAAGATGGGTTTGAAGAAGACAATGCTCCAAAGGAGCTCTGAGCTGTGCAGGCTCCCTCAGACAATGTCAGGCCAGAATAATTGAACTCAGGACGAGGAGTTTCTGGGCTGCTGTGGCAGCTCTTAACCAGAACTCCCTGGAGTTTAAAGGCACCTATTCCAGACATGGAAGTGAACCCCTGCAATGGGGAATACATAGTTTGGGCAGGACGGGGGTGGGCACTTCCCTGGAGAGAGGACAGGAGGCCCAGGACAGTAAGAACAGGAGGCAGCTCTGTGCTGGGAAAGCCCTCACAGGGTCTATTCCAGTGTCCCAGAAGCACAGGTCACATACAAGAAGTATGGAAGGAGGTTTCACTCAGCACATTTTCCTTATCATGGCTAAAATCGAGACATTTCAAGCTCAGTGAAAGCTTTTAGATCCAAGAAAATCTTGTTTCTAACTACCCTAGCACTCTGAACCATACAGATAAACCCTGCAGAACTGTAAAATTCCAGACTATCTTTAAGTTACGAGTCAGATTTTGCCTGAATTTCCACCACAGAAGTAACTGGTTACTCCAAGCTGAGATACTTGCTTTACAAGTATTATTATTTACTATTATTCAGGCACTGCTTTGCCTGAGGAGGAGCACAAATCGCAGTGCAGACATCCAGCTGTCTGTGGGGCAGCTCCTGACCTACTTCAGATCATCTCTGTCATGTTTCAGAGCTTTCAAACATCACCCAGAATGTAAAAGGTTAGGAAGAAATGGGCTGGGAAACATTTAAGATTGCTGCAGAATCAATTGAGTGTGAATGAGAAGCCTTTTGGGATATCTGTCTCTGCTGAGGTGGAATTCCTGCTTTGATTTTAAAAAATCCTTCTCAGACAAGTGGGTTAATGAAGACCATCAATAGAAAGGTCAAAATACCTTGAGCACCTTTTGGCAGAGCTCCTGGAAAGGTTAATGGATGAAATGGAAATGGAAATGGAAATGCACCTCCAACCTGCCCCGTGTCTGCTGTGTTCCCACAACACCTGGGTTTGGAGGGAACAATTCCCTGCATGTGCTGGCTGGAGAGCTTTTGGGAAGCTGGTTTGGATAATATTATTGTTAGCAAAGGAGAAAATAGGCTCCATAATAATGTCGTGTAGGTCATCAATCACTTTGATCTCCTGAATATTGGCAGAGATCCCTGACAAGGCAAGAGAATGTGGATTATTTTAGGAAGTCAATGAACTGTGGACAACGTCTGTCTGCAGAAATGATGCTATTGCAGGATTTCAAAGGCTAATGCCTCAGAAAAAGTGGATACACTGGAACACTGGATGGGCAAACCAGCAGGGACAGAGGCTGAGTAATGCTGCCACCACACAGCTCCCATCACATCCCAGTTCAGCTGACCTGGAAAACTACTCTGCTTCCCAAGGAGGAATTCTGTTCATTTATTTATTCTGCCTTTCTCTAGCAATGCTGGGATAACAACTGTAGAAGACAGAAACAGTCGGTTTGCTCTGGATTAGTTTTCCCCTGATGTTCAAACCTCTTTTCTTGGCTCAGCTGGGGTGAAATGAGCACAGAACTGTCACTGTCCCTGTCCCATCCCAACCTCCCCCCAAAATAAGGCCCACAGTGGCATTTACCTGGGTGGAATGATCAGTTATGGAAGTTCCTCCCTCCCTCAGTGCCTTCTCCCTCCCCGAGCCAGGTCTGTGTTGCCAGGGCCATTTTCCTGAGGGTTTGCACTCTCCCTGTCCCTGCCAGCAGCAGGACCTGCAGCCCCACCTCCCTCCACGCTTCCCACAGCTCCAGATGTTCCCATTACCCACAGCAATGCCCAACCCTCCCCTGAACCCCACTGAGCTCTTGGCTCCCCTCAGCTCCTGAAGGAATGCACTCCACAGGTTAATTATGCACTTGTGTAAATGCTTATTTTCTTTAGTGGCTTTCATTCTGCTGCCTTTCGGTTTCATTACAAGTCCCCTGCTCCTTGTGTTATAAGAAGGGCTAAGTGGAAGTGCCAGATTTACTTTCTGTGTGCACAATTCATTATTGGGATAGCTCCATCATGTGCCCTCTTTATGTCCCCTCTCTGCACTAAACCGTCCCAGAGTTTTAATTCTTCCCTCACACAGAAGCCATTCAAGCCATTTGCCATAATTAAAACAATTAATTTCAGGAAAAATCCAGGCTGCTACAAAGAGAACTCAGAAAGGAGCATGGAATAAGTTGAGAGAATCACTGAGCATCCTCCATCTACTGGGACCTTCTGGAAGCCTTTCACTGCACACATTTCCATGCAGAGAAGCCCACTGCTCTCAGGCAACCCAGCTAATAATATTTAAGTGTTTTAATAATCTGGTAAAGTGCAATGGATGTGTTTAATTTATTAAGAGTTTCTGCAGCAGCACTGCTGGGTTTAAATTCCTGCTTACAAGAATTTAAATTTATTGCTACAGCAGGCACTAACTTATGGGCCTGCTTTTCCTGGGAGCAGCAATTGAAGAGGAAGAAAACTACACAAAAATTTTCTTTATCCACGAGAATCTCTGGGACACAGCATAAAAAATGTATTTACAATGAGACCGAGATAAAGGCTTTTTGTAGGTGAACTTTTGTCTATTAATATTTAACAGCACCAACATCTAATTAACATTTCAGCTGAGATGACATTTCCATTAAATACATATGTATATATAAATATATATAACTTTTTTGGCTGATAAGATGGTCTGGGTGACCCATCTCCTTTTAGGAGAGAATGAACTGCAAGGAACATCTTTTAAACCTTGTGGTTTGTTGGGACAAGTTCCTTACTAGATTGTAAATGATTGAGGTAGGACTCCAGTTAAATGACAGACAGTTCATTCTCTTCTTCTCCCCCAAAAAAGTTTAAAAAAGCAAGTTTGTGACACAAGACACGGCGTCAACTCTGAGTGAAACACTTCTGGCTGGTCAATCTTCAGCCCTTTTCCTGATGCAATTAATTCTGTTTTACTTAATCCTTCCATGTTCTTACAACAGACTCCTAATTCTGAAGTAACATTCACGTAACTATTTGGTCTTAAGCTCTTTGGAATCCTATTTAGCAGGATTAGTGAAAATAAACAGTGGCTTGCCCGGGGGAGCACCAGAGAGGTGGGAGAACATCCATCCCTGCACATGGAAGGGGACAGACCTCCCAACCAGGACATGCCTCGTTTCCAGCTGACTGCACTCAGCAAAGAGCCAAACAATAAAACAACCAAACACCCTTTGCTGACCTGCCCTGATAAATATCATCAGTGAAGCCTCAAGCCATGCCACAGAGAGCTCCACTCTGGTTAATCAGCCTGGCAGGCAGGGGCAATGCCCAGAACGCTTTGCTACCTTCCCTGTGTTGCACTGAAAGGAAAGCAGCACGTTATTCACAAGCCCCATCTAAAGGACCAGCACAGCTCGTTTTTCAGCCTCAGAGCCTCCCACCACCGTGCAGGGCCCTGAGGATTTGCTTCATTGAACTCAGCTCTTCACCAAAGCTCTGCAGAGGGCTTGGATGCACCCTTAAATCAAATCCACGAGAGGTCCTGAAGCTTCTAAACAAAGCTGTGTTTCAGCTCGTGGACGTATTTATTTGTCTTGCTTTGTAACTTCTCCTCACAAAACAGCAAAGTCTTTGTTGGAGCCTTTCCTGAGATAAACTGCAGTGGATTAGTTATTCTTTGCTCTGAAGAAAACTAATTACTTGACATGAATCTGAGACAAGAGACACTTTCTTCTTGCGAGGGCAAGAAAAGCCCACACTGCCCAGCCAAGCCTCCTTTGCAAATGTTTAACACAGAACAAGAAGCTGTGCTCCATAATTCACTTCCTTCACACCCAGCTGCACGAGTGGCTCTGAACCATCCCTGCAGAGCTCCAGCACTTTGGGTGGCCACAAACAGCTCCCCAGGCTGCTCAAAGAGGGTGGGAAACAGTTAGAACCACCTTCTCTCCTTAAAGTACCTGTCCTTTTAACCAGCTTTCTCTAAAAGACACAATTGTAGTAGAAAAACGGGGGGGGGAAAGAGTCTCCCAAAGCAAATCTGCATCATTTGTTTTCTGACGTGTCGGTTGCTGCAGTCAGGTAAGAAAGGCAGAATTTATGTTTTATAAAAAGGCTGTGATTTTACTGCCTGCAGAAATAACACATTCCTTGATTTTCATGGCTGGTTTTTCAGGAGGGGTTCTGGGTTGTTTTGGGGTTTTTTTTTTGTAGAATGCAGGATGACTGAATTAAATGTTCCACATGACAGAGGAATAACGTCTATCCCTCATGGAATAAAACCACATCTGCACTTTGTACCTACAGGTTCTTCCACCCTCACACAGAATAGAATCAGCAACTCCATGTCCAACAGGGATCCAGCCTGGATTCCCACTGGGAGTCAGCGCTCTGCCTTGTGTCTTTATAAGCAGCCAACTTTTCTCCCTCCTCTTTTGATGACAATCATTGTTTGGCTGTCCAGCCTCTCAGTCCCAGCTACAAAAACCTTCCGGACAAAACACTTCATACCACTGCTCCTGCCAAAAATTTAATTGCATCCAACGATGCATCAGAAACAGAAGTGTTACCTAATGAATTTTTCCTTAACTGTGGCTTTATCTTTCCTTCCTCACTAATTCCTCAAGGTTGCTGGAATGCAGATCCAACCCCCTCCTGAGAAGTCACCAATACCCTTACAGCTGTTTCTGAGGGCTGGATCTCCTCCTGATCCAGGCAGCAATAAAACTCTCCCAGTTGGGTCCTGATCTGGTTTTTTGGATGATTATTACATGTTTGAGACACACAAAGATGGGCACCAGCCCAACTTTCAGCTGAGCTGAAGCAAAGATCTGCTCACAGACAAGGATGTGCCTCCCTGGAAAATTAAACCCAATGAAGTGCAACAGCTGGGGGCTGATGAGCTCAGGAGCTGGACATCTGCCCAAACTTAACAACATCAGCTCACCTAAGGTTAGAAATACACTTAACCATCTTTTTACATCAACTCTCTCTTTTTTTCCTTGAAAATTGAGTACCAGTGTGAAGTGCTGGCCCAGCTGCTGTCGTGGATGTGGCTCTGCAGTCTTGGTTAAAGCAGGTCCATTTTTGTGGATGCATTGTGCATGTTTTGTGTTGACATCACAGTGAGATGTGCAGCTGACTGAAAGCTCCCTCAGTTTGTCATTACTGATAGGAACCTGATAAGGAAACTGATTAAGATACAAAACTGAGATCTGAATAAGATGTAAAACTGAGATTTCTAAGGAGCATAGACTCATTGAAAAGTTTGGGTTGGAGGGGACCTTAAAGCTCATCCAGTTCCACCTCCTGCCATGGGCAGGGACACCTCCCACTGCCCCAGGGGGCTCCAGTCCCCATCCAACCTGGCCTGGGACATTTCCAGGGATCCAGGGGCAGCCACAGCTGCTCTGGGCACCCTGTGCCAGGGCCTGCCCCCCCCTCCCAGGGAAGGCTTTAGGTGTCAAACCACGACAATGGCTTTGGAAAGAAATCCCAGAGCAGATTATTTCCTTCATGGTGGAGGGTTTGGGACGGCTGTTACTCGTGTTTGGCTCTTTGAGCTGCGTTGAGCACCCGAGGTGTGAGACTGAACTTGTCACTGGCTCTGTGTGAGGTCACTCAGGGAGAACCTGACATTCCCAGCCCCAGGAACTCCACCAGCACTGCGGTGACACTTGCACAGGTGAAACATCCCCTGCTCTAAGCAAGACATTTCCATGTCCCCACCATGTGCTGTCACAGCCCTCAGGTGGCAAGGCCTGCCGTGGGCTGTTCTCCAGCTGCTGACAGATGAGCCATTCCCTGCCCAGCACACGGGCTTGGAATGGTCTGTTTGCCACAAACTTTAACAGGACAAGAAGCCAGGAGACCTGGGGTGTGTAAAACAATGCAACAGCCCAACAACAAACCTTAAACTAATGTCATCTCTGCCCTCAGCGGGAGCAGGGTCAGGCCAGACAGGACTTCTCAGAACGCTGCCTTGGAGCTCTCCATAGGCAGGGCTACAGAATCCTGCTTGAAATCCAGCAATTTTACACTGCCAAATAAATGCCTATCTCTTCCCTCTCCCTTCCACTCTAATGTGTTACTCTATTATGTTTTAGAAACAAAGCAGAACCATTCTCAGTAGTACCAAAGAGCTGATGAGATCCTTACAGAGCTTCTTTGAGAGTTCCACTTCTCAGACTGTTCTGCAGCAGGAATTTAATGCTTATTCCCAGTGACAGCTATTTTCGTTTTTCAGCATAATGCTGGGGTTTTTTTTTAAATACCAGAGTGATTTCTAGTCTCAGGAAAATGCCATTAAGTATTGCCCTTTCCTACTCACCTCTGATGAGATCAGAATGGGCACAGGCAAAGCCCTCACTGCTCCTGCCCACAAATCAATATTTAGTGCAGCACACAAGGAGGGACAGAGGATGAAAGACAAAAAAAAAAGCTCCATTTCTAATGACAATTTTCTTTCCTCACCCCTGTTCTTCCAGGTGCTGTTTATTAAGAGCAAATGAACAACTCCTGATGGCTCAGTTCTGCTGCCAGAAGAACTCCAGCAAACCTAAACTCTGTTATTTGTTATTCAGCTCACCCCTTGCACGGTCCCTTTGCTCTTCTCCAATTCTGGGCACAGATTTGCAGCCACCTCCAACACCACTTCAGACATCCAGGAGAGGAAGCATTTTTATCATTGTTTCTATAATTGCTCCACACTCCTTTACAGCTGGATCCCAGCTACACTTAAAGGGGCCCAAAAAAAATACAGTGAGAGGGTCAGCAATGACTCTTGAGCTCCACAAAAGTCAAGAGTTCAAGTCAGAGGAAGGAACTTGTCTGGTCTTCCTTGGAAGTTGGTGGTTTAAACATATTGCACTGAATTTCCTGAAAATTGTAACTGTAAAGTTTTCTGAACCTCTGCCATTCCCTCCCATCACCTTTTCTCTGGGTTTTGATGGGAAATTAAATAAATCCCACAAATTTATGACCCACAGGTAACTTTGAGCCCTGAAATCTCACTGCTGCTCAGAAATCACTGAGGTCTCGACACTGCAACCTGTGAAATTTCTCCATTTAATTTACTTCTGATAAACCTTTATCATGCTACTTGAATTCTCATATTCTCGCACACAATTCAATACAGTCATCCTGAAAGAGCAAAGCTGATTTCCTTATTGGAATCCAAAAGAAATACATAATATTCTCAGTTTAAAAGAGAGCTCAAACTACTCACTGTGAGATCATTTACTATGTTAATACTTCAGTAACTTTTTTATTCATCCCATTTTTCATTTAGACCATTTACTTTCTTTAAAAAATCATAACTTTTTAGTCTTTTTACTCTTTCTTCTGACTAATGTAAAATCCCAAACTCACCACTCATAATCTGCTTTTTCTTTAAATTGTTGGTTGCCTTTTTTGCATTTGCCAACCAATTATTCAAACGAATGCCAAATTCCCTTTATCTTCCATTATCGTTCTAGAATCAGCCTTGCTGTCAGCACTATCAGTGCCAGGAATAATTCCACTGCTCCTTCCAAAAACATCCCTGAATCCAGACAAACCAGTGCTTTAGAAAACACTGTAAGACAGTTTTTAATATCCTTTTTTTTCTGTCCAGTTTCTCCATTTATCACCTGTTTTCATCTTGAACAAATGGCAATCACCTGGATTTTAGAATGTCATGACAAAAGCTTGGCAGGGAAAAGTGATACAATTTTGCCTAAAACAGACCCACACTTGTAACAGATGCATTTTATGTGCTTCATTCGTGATTTCCACGGTCCAGCCCTTGTGCTATGGAAATATTTTCTCATTTCAGGATTTAATTGACTGATTCTCACCTTTTCCTCCCTAAATATTGCAATCTCAGACAGAATCAAGGAAATATTAACGCTGGGACAGAACTTTGAGCTCAACAAGTCCAGCTGGTCACCACCACCACGCTCACCACCAAACCATGTCCTCAAGTGCCACATTTACAGGTTTTTGAACGTTTCAAGGCTGGAAACTCCACCACCCCCCTGAGCAGCCTGTTCCAATTCTTGACAACCTATCCACAAGGAAACTTCTCCTCATATCTGCCTTTCCTGGTGCAACCTGAGCCCATTTCCCACATGCACAGAGGGAGAGAAAAGCTTTCCCTGTCGCCCTGAATTTTAGAAATCTTTTAGCCTACTGATGTTTTCATTCTAGCTGCAAACTTTCCCACACATTGTTCTGTAAATAACTCAGTTGTTTTGCATTCCTTCGTAGAGGTGGAGAAAGTTGATGGATTGGTAACTTGTCCAGTGTCACTGGAGAGGTGGCCCTTTCACCCTCCAATCCACTGTCACCTTTGTAAAACTATAAATAGTGGAGTCAGAAAATAAACTTCCCTTTTTTCTCACCTTCAGCTGTGCGTTCACGCGTGTGCTCTCGTGTCCTACAGTGACATTTCCCTTTATCAGAGTGTTCGCTTTTACCTTTCCATGGTTCTTAAGCAAAACCTTGTATTTAAGATAAGAGGCCTCCACTTTCCCCTGGTGCACTATGGAGGCAGGAGTGTGAGCTCTGTGACCTCAGCTCCACAAATGTAATTTCTGACCCTGGCACCACCCAGAGCCCACAAACAAAAGCACCTTAACCCCCAATAACACAACAGCTGAAAACGGCTCCTGAAAGAAGAAACAATTTATAGGGCTGCTGCAAGTATTAACTCATTTTCTTGCATGAGGTAATCAGCTTGTCTAAAATATTTCATCCCTACCCACAGAATCTATTTTTTTCTTGGCCTTTCCAGTGCCTACCATGGCAGCAGCGTAATTTAATGCTGTTCCAAGTCTTTTGTGACCCGGGGCTCCAGCACCAGCTGAGCAGCTGCCTGTGCCTGCTTCGTGTGACTCAAAAGTCTTGCTAAATTTACAGCATCAATATTGAGCATTTACCTTAATTATCCTTTTTTTCCTTAATTTTGCAGAGTATCTTTAATAAAAACACCTTTAGTTTAGCCAGAATCACCCTGTGCTGCACCATCAGAGCATGTGTAGGTTGGAAACATTGGGAAAACAGGAAATTAGGAACTGTCTCTGCTGTTCCCAATTCCTTCACGCCCCTCGCAGTTTCATCCTGGTTCTCACCTTTGCACATTACCAGGGAGGCTGCAAACACTTGTGTGTGTTTTTTCTTTTTCTGGCAGCTAAACAAACAAACCACACACATTAATTTTAATGAGCACCTCAAGGTTTTTCTCTAAAAGAACTCTGAAGAATATTTAATAGTTGAGATAAACACTCAATTAAGGTAAGGAGGCTGTTAAGTACTACAGTTCTTTAAATATTGTCCCTGTGGAGATCACATTGATCATTAAACAATTGTACCCGTGGAAGAGAGAGAAACAACAGTGCAGGAGGTGGGGGAGAAGATGTCAGTGAAGGTTTGTGATGGGGCACTGGGGTCAGGCCAGAATTTCTTTGCAGGCACAAGAAGAAAAGCAGGTGGGTTATTTTTTTTTTGGCAATCTCCAACCCGTACTGCCCCAACTGCAAACCCCTCTGAACACCAGCCAGCAGCTGGAGGCTCTCCAAGCACACTGGAAACCCTTCCTGTCTGCTCTGCAGTCAGAGATGGAGCCTGGCAGGGAGGATTCCCCTCTGGAAAAAGGGAGCTGGGAGATGAAATTCATCCCTACAGAGCCTCAGAGGGGCTGCTCTGGTGGAACCAATTTCTGCTGCCAAATCCACCCGTGGCTGTGGCGTTAATGCCACACCAAGCTGATCTAACACTCAGCACAGCACATAAAAACCCAGCTGATCAATGCCAAAGCTGGGGGTGACCTGCAGAGCAGCCCACTCCTGGAGAGGCCCTTCCTTTCTGGATGTGGTTTTTGAATCCTGTGGAATGCCCTCAGGAATGCCAGGATGGAGCCCTGTGGCTTTGAGAGCAAGGCACCGATTCTGCCAGACTGAGGGTGTTTCACGTCACTGCACTGACCTGGGCACATCCCCATGTGTAAATATCCTGGCTTTTACCAGTTACAGGTGCCTTGTGCCAGACCACCTGAGAAGCCTAAAAGGAGTAGGAGTTTTTCTGAGGGACACAAAGATCACCTACGGGGCTTCTTTAACTCTCTAAATTTAGGTTTGATAAGAAAAGTTAATTTTGTTATCAATTTTTGCCTTTTAGAAGGCCACTATGTCCATATTACACTGGTTAAAATGTGCTGAGACAGAATTATTTTCAAGGGGCAAATTCTTATCACAGTCTGTTTAGGGAAAGTGACTTTATACAAAAGGAGAAAAAAATTCCTAAGCCAAAATATTCATTTCATCAGAAATTCCAAAGATATTCCATTACTTTTAACTCTCCTTCTTTGGGTCAGCTGTCACTTCTGAGCTCCTACACAGAGCTCACTCTGTGTCACTAGAAGAAGGTTTTAAAAAGTTGAAAACATTCAGCAACATCTCATTTTGTGTGCTATGCAAAGATGCAAAAGTGAGGCAGAATGCCAAAGCAAAAATGGCACAAAAATAGCCAACAATTTTTTAATCTGCAGAGCCTTTTACCTCCACTACCAGCTGAACCATCTGTTCTGCAGTTGTTCAGGTCTGCAGAAAGAAGGGTGTAAAAACTCAAATTGTTGTGTTGTTTAAAGCTTTGACAATCTGCTGGGTAAAGGAGTTTCTTAATAATAATAATAACAACAATAAGAGTAATTTCTTTTTAACAGTGCAACCAAAATAAATCTGCAAAACAAAGCTAAGATGAAAATAAGAGATTTGGTGGCTGAATAGGTCTTCAAGCCAAGTCTGATGTTCTCCAGTTCCTGAGCAGGGGACAGATCCTGCCCTAACCCCTTAATGGGTCCTCACTCACCCGCTGTCCCTTAGCCGCAGGAATTCCTCATGCAAGGCAGGGCAGTGACTGCAGCACTTATTTTACACCCTGACCCTTGGGTTTGCCTTTCCCCAGTAGAAACTTCCTCAAGAACCTCCTGACAGCCATCTGCTCCTGCCGTGCCTCGCTGTCCCCAGGGAGGGAGGACAAAGGCATGGAAACCTGGGAGCGCAGCCACGAGGATGGGTAACCTCCTCTGGGACTGTGCACATGAGGAGAAAGGTCCCAAGCCCAGCTGACACCACATTCACCCTCCAAATAATCCTTTTAGGAGATCAGCAGAAGCACTCTGCAGGCTCAGGGGAGGAGCAGGGCCAGGGCAGAGCCTGAGGCTCCCAGACCCCACAGCTCCAGGTGTGGGGATGTTCCCCATGAACAGCAGTGACTGCAGGGTCACTCCATGCAGGGCTTTCCACAGAGCTGCTCACAGAAGGTTCCAGGCTGTGTGCCCAGGGATTTCACTGTTAGCACAACAACCATTCAGAAAAACCCCCTTCACACACCCTGCTGCCACCTTTAGGCTCCCAAACGCCCCACCAAATCTGTGCCAGATTTCCCATTCCGAATTCCTGTTGGCTGAGCAGACTGGATGTTCAATAAAATAAATAAACTGGCAGACTGGATAGTCAATCAAAACACCACAGCTTGTTAGACCATCAAAATAAGTTAGGCTTGATCTACCGAGTACATCTGAAAACTTCTTCAAATCCTTTAAAAGGGGCTTAAAGATGTACCATGTTTCATGAAACTGGCTCAGTGATCTGAAACCAAGAGATTCTGTACCATGGAATGCATCTCATTTCTGCCCTAGATCCAGCAGATTTGACCCAGACCAGAGTTTTAATGCCTTTACTGGAGCCCTTGGGTCGAGTTCTCTTCACCTCCAAGGATGAAGCACACAGAATGTTTGGGAATGTTTGGTTCTGCTTCCCAGCTAAAGCCAAAGGCTCTCCCTAAACCTCAGGGAAAAGGGAAGAGGAGAAGTAAAAACTAATGAAGGATGAGGTCCAGCTGGGGTATCACTTAACCCTTCATCTTTTACATCCTCCTCCCTATCTGTTTTCCTGCATCTTGTCATAAAAAGAGGAAAAAATGTGTTGGTCTGAGCAGCCACCTAAACATGAACCCACAGTTTGTGTCCTCCTCCTTTCCTCTTCCAGCAAATCCCCCCCTGGAGTCCTGTGAACTCCTCTTGGTCCCTTCCTGGCCCTTCCTCACCGAGGCACAAACAGGAACTTCCACTGAGTCCAAGCCATTTCTAAAGAGGATTCTGGAATTCCCCAAGCCAGGCTGGCAGGTCAGGTACAATTCCTGCCCCCAAATTTCCTCCTGCCCATGGATTCTGCACCAAGGCTGCAACAGACACTCTGCAGTTCCTCGAATTCTCTTTCTGGGGATTTCATTTAATACAAATAACACACATTAACGATGCACATTTGGCTTTTCTTGGGGGATGATTCTCCATAACTCATTCATTATTCATGTTCTTTTAATATGCTGGAGACAGCTGCTCTGCACACTCCCGCTTCACCACCCTAAAATCTCCTCAAAAGAAATGCTGAAACCTTTCATATCCCTTTAAGGGATTTTGGGTAGAATTAATAATACACATTAATAATTCAAATTTTCTTTTTGCCTGGTGGTGGATGAGTTTTCACAGTGGCTGAGCAGTTTTCACACAGCAATACCAATCTGCATTAATAATGCAATTTTTCCCCCCTTCTTTCTAAGTGGCTGATGAGCAGGTTGCTTATGAACTAATCAGCTTTGATAATGGGTAGTTTTGCTTTGCAGTGACTCAAAACCCAGAGAGACTCACGATGTGTTGCAAATATTCACTAAAGATAGAATCCAACAATCCCCTCTGCTTTTCCTGCGAGGAGCACTGGAAGGATTCACCCACCAACCACTTCCTCCAAGCCTCTGCAGCAGTGTCTAAATAAATACTGGAAATTCTCCCTCTCCTCGTGACCAGCACTGGGAATTTCTACTCCCACCTACTGGTAGGAATAAAATTTAAAATTGTTTCACCTTCATGAGAGAAGAAAGGAAGGAAAAACCAAGATAACCATGGAATCATTGAGGTTGGGAAAACCCTGGGGACACTCAGGGGCCCTTCTGCAAGGAAGGCCTTAAAATTCCTCAAAATTCCTCCTAGCCTTAAAATACTTGTTGCAATTCTAACAACAATTATTCTCTATCCTTCATCCCCCCCTGACCCTTTTTTCTGGTTTATGAGAAACAAGTCTGGAAGAATTTCCTGCCCTTAATGGTTTCCTGGCTGGTTTTTGTGCTGTGCCCTAGTGCAGGATATTGTTATAAAAGCAGGTGATAGATTCAGGTATTGATTCCCTTTAAAGTTGGTTTATCAGATGGGAGAGAGATTTTTATCTCCCTGCCACCTCAGGGCCCAGAGCTTTTAGTAGCTGGACAATTATGAGTTTGAAACTGTCCATTTAAAGGAGCTATCAATACATCACTCTATATTTATAAAATACAGGAAGCTTAAATTCCACTTAATTCCATCCTTTTTACAGCTGCTGGAAATGTTCACAACATTTAAATGCAGCAAATCAGTAATTCCAACAGGACAAAGCCAGAATAAACAAGAAAGGGGAGGAAAGAGCAAAAGAAATGGTTTTATCTGTCTCTGCAGTTTAACTGGCATTTATTTTTAGTTAATGATAACAGACTCAAAAAGTATCCAAGCACTGAGCAATCGCAGAAGTGTCATTTGGAGCAGAGTTAAACACACTTGCACTGTCATTAATCATGGCAAAAGTGACAGAAGAAAAATGAGCTGGCTTGGTGTATCTAATATATTAATTCTCCCTGCAGATTGGCTCAGTGCATGAGCAAGTGAAAACAGGTAAGTAAACCTCTGGAAAAGGAGAGGAATGTCACTCTGAGGCTTTTTGTTAGGAAGAAACAGAGTTATTTTTTTCCTCAAGGAAAGATTTCAAAAGTTCAAAAAAATCCAAAGGTTTTTCGTAAATAGGTCTGAATAATTACCATAAAAAATAACTAAACTACAGCAGCTAAAGCCCCTTTTTACAGTGGCTGAGCACATTTTCCTTTCTTTTCCCCCCATTTCCTACATTTTCTGCTAAGGATTGATTCCTATCAGTTTGCTGGAGATCTGGATGACTTTCTCCTTTAGAGCTGCCCCAAAGATGCGACTCTTCCCCCTAAATTGTTTTGTTTTATTCCTCCTTCCCAGTTATCTGTCAACAAAACCAAACCTTATTTGCTGCTTTTGCCCAGTTTGGGGAAAATTTCAGCTCTTGAGGACGTCCCTGGGCTACTGGTGAAGCACACACAGGGTGAGCAGAGGAAATGAGAGGTGACCCAAACTTCTCCCTTCATTCTCTTAGAATTCCAAGTTGGTAATTTCAGTTGTGAACTTCAACTTCCTCCCAAATTCCTGAGATGTTCTTGCAGCTCTCTTGCACATATGGAGCCCTTCCTAAAAATACCCCACAGAGCCCTACTTGCAGAGCTGGTGACTTGACACCACGGAGAAACACTGCTGAGCACCACCAGAAACCCAAAAATAACCCATTAAAATCTCCACCAGCCAGTTCAAAGCTGACCCAAAGGCACACCAGAACCAAAAGCAACGTGGGGAAGTCAAATTCAATCTCAGGACTGAGTTCTGTCTGCTGGGAGCAGAGAAAGCCCTCAGTCATTTGAGCAAAGTTTTTAAAAATGAGGAAAGTTTTCTTTCCCTGGAACAGATCATGGAATGATGAGCTCCTGGCAAAAGGAGGAGATGGATAACTCTGTATGGCTGCTCTGTCCCAAGTTATTCATGTCATCCATCTGCAGCTCACATCTTCCTTTCCCAGCCTATTTTTTTCAGCCTGAAGGTCACGGGAGGTATTTTTTTTTTTTTCTGCTGCACAAAAAGTGCTAAAAATGGGATGACACTAAAAAAAAAAAGGGCCTTAAAAAGCCACGAACAACAAAAACATTTCAATCAGCAAGATTATAACTAATTTAAGGAGCAGTTCTAGCTGCACCCTGAGATTGGTGGGTTCTGTGCTGTCATGTGGCACTGGGAAAGAGCAGAGAATTTCCTGATTTATTTGGGATAGCAGCTGTTTCCCACCTGGAATGGGAATGGAAGCAACTGCTTGGTGGGAATGAGGTGGAACCAAAAGAGCTTCAGGTAAAGGCAAAATAAGAGGTGAGAGCTGAGCACTCAGACTCTGCAGCAGCAAAGGGATGTCCAGGGATAGGAAATGTTTAGCCAACAACATAAAATCACTTTTTTAGCTCTCGGGAAAAGCAAATGAAGTCACGTTGGAATTGCGGCGATGTGGAAAAATAAAGAAACACCAGCAAAAATGGGCAAGGTGCAGTGTGGGCTCCAGCAGCACCTACATTTTACAGCCCAAGGCATTAAGAGACAGCTCCTTTGAGGGTGATTTACAGCAAGCCTACAGCCCATCTGCTCTGGAGAGCCAAGACACTAAAGATAATCTCGAAATTAAACAGCACGATAAACACTGAGCAGGGACACAGCTTTCTTCCTTAACCTGATGAAATTCTGTTTTGCATCTCGTCTGCTAAATGGTAAATAAACCAGGGAAAAGGAGATGAAAAGAATTTAATTTGGCTCAAATGTGACTTAAACTCTCAGGTGGGTAATTAATAGAAGGCAAATTAAGTTTTAGCAAAATTAATTTCATTATTGTTGGGTAAAGCTGTGGAGTGGTTCAGGTGGGAGAACAACGTGACCCACGGTGGTAAAGCTGCTTTTTGGGAAGGGCTGAGCTAGTGCAGAACCCCTTTGCCCTCAGGGATAGCTGCAGAACACCTCCAACACACCTCCCTGGACCAGAATCCTCTTCCTGTTGCCCTGGTGCTGGAGGAAAAACCTTCCCAAATCCGGTGTGAGGAGTTTTGTGTTTCCACAAATCACGGCAGGCAGAAAAGGCTGACACGGCCAAAACTTCCTGCAGGAAGGACAGATCTGACAAAGAGCCCAGGCTCACTCCAGAAAATGTAATTTCAGTCTGGAATTACAGTAATTACAGCAAGCACACAAGGGGCTGCCGTTCCAAACTGGACAACTGGAGCACGACACTCACGTGGATTGGAGGAGATTTGTTCTGCATCTCAGGTTTTTTGGGGATTTTTGTTCTGATGTGAGGAAGTGCTGCAGGTTTGCTGTGCATTTCTGTGTTTAGGAGGTGATAATTCAAGGGATATTTAGGAAAATCACTGAATGAGCAAGGGGGATTTGCTGAGTTCTTGTTGGGGTGGGCTGGGGGGTTCTCAGAGCACAGAGAGCAACAGCAAAGGGGAAGGAACAGCTGGAATTCCAAACTAAACTGCTGGGAAAAATCTGCACAGTGAAAATGTTTGCACTGCCCCAGAATATATCAGATTATGCAGTTTAATATTTTTCTTGCTCCTGTTTCCAGTGGGTCAGTCCTGGTTTTCTTTGTTCCAATGGAATGGAAATGACCACGGCAGCCGAATGCACCCAGAACTGGTTTAAGACACAGGATCATGGATTTTCCTGTGGCCAAACTACACCTAAATACTGCTGTCAGCTTCTAAGGTTCCATTTCACCACAGAGATTTATTCTTCTCTTTCTGTGGTACACTTTAACCGCAAAATTTTATTCTTCTCTTCCTGTTTTTTCTTGACTACATCATTTCACTGAAAATTCAGAGTGACCCTGACAGAAAACTTTTGTGTTTCCCATCAGCAGCAGAACACAATTCATTGTAAATTCTCCCTTTCTGGTTGAAATATTTCACATCAATCCTCTAAAACAGAATAACTGAATAATGATGAATGATTTCCCACTTCCATATGTTTTTAAAGGCAGAGGGGTCACTGCAGTTTAGCTCTGGATTTTCCCCTTTGTGCCTGTGACAAGGCTGTAGTGGATCCTGGGATGAGTTTGAGGTACATTTAGTGAAGAATAAGCATAAGAAAAATTAAATACTAAAATAAAAGCAAAAATAAAATAAAATTCCACTTCTCCAGCCTAAAAAACTGTTACAGACAGCCCCAAGGTCTGAACAGTGAAAAGCACATATGCAGGTATAGCTAGAACTTAATTTTCTCTCTTATTTAAGATTATGAGGGTCAAAATCTAGTGCAGAATTTTCATGCCCTTCAAACTGAGACCAAATAATGTCACCCCACACCCCAGTCCCCAAATCCTGAACTTTGCCACTGGTGTGGGCAATGCCCCAGCTCACAGAAGGAGCTCTGCACCTCAAAAAGTTTAACAAGAATGGTTTTATAAATCTTCATTCCAAGTTTCCAAACCACGGTAAAAACGCTGCCTGAAAAAATCCCAAATAAATGTTAATTTAACCTTTTGGTGCCTCACAAATATTTATCTTTGGTATTTTGTCTCTCCCCATTTACAGCTATTACTCAATTTTGAAAAAAACCCAAACATATAAACATCCTTGCCAATTAGGCAACTTATTTGAAAAACAGCTCACTAGAAGAGATTTTAGCCTAAGATGAGATTAGTCATGTCCTAAGTTATTTATTTCCCTGCAAAACCATAGAGGAACAATAATTTTATTGTCTTTTTTTTTTAAATGGTGTTTCTTTAAAGAGCCAAGAATGGAAGCAAAGCACTTTGTTTTAATAAGGTCATGCTGCTTATTAAATAATTTACATATTGAAGGTGAAATCCTTATCTCTAGACAGTAAAAAGTATTTTTGTCTAACCTTGGGGACTGGCAAAAGCACGAACGAGGGTGTCCTGAATGATAAACAAAACGGGGTTTTTGTGCTTTTTGGCTCTTGCTGTTGCTCACTCAGAGTTCCCATCCACACCCACTGGAAGAGAGGGAACACTGCTGAAAATTAAAGCCCATTTTTCAACGTGCTTCTAAAAGCTGCAGCCACAGCTCCAGAGATTGCCTTGACAGGGGACAAAGCTGTGCCACAACCTAAAATTGTCACCAGCAGCAACTGGAGAGAAAGGGACAGGTGATGGCAGCGTGTCAAGTTTGTTTCTCCTCAAAAAATCCCTTCAATGGGAAGTTGGAAGGATTGTTGGAGTCTGGTACAGATTTCAAGGCTAAATCCTGCAAGGACTTTCCAGTGCACCAGATACCTGAATTTGGCTGGCAAACCCAAATTTGTGAGGGACCTCCCTGCTCTTTTCCCAGCTCAGGAAAGGCAGATGCTTTCCTCTCCTCTTTCCTTCCATTCCTTCTCCTATTTGCTTCTATTCCCATTTATCCCAGAGCCTGTGGGGAGGAAATCCAGATGCTGCTGGTCCCACCAGTGCCAGGAGCAGAGAGCTCCACACACACACACAGAGAACACAGCAACACGAGCTGTCAATACCTTCCATTTACACTGCACTTATGGATCAGTTTAGAAATCAGATTCTGGAGTTTGATTTCTCCAAATATTTCCCTCCTCAGGACTGTTATTGACTAATAAATCAAAGGATACAGTTCCCCTAACGATGCATCAGTGCAATGCATCACTACAAATGCAGCGCCAGCCTGATGATAGATTGCTCAATAACGTGGGAGCAGCTGGCAAGAACTTCCAGGGAATCACATAATCCAAGTTTTTTGTTTAGTTTGCATAGTTCAGAACAAGCAGGGTGAGCTGCTCACAGGTTGAGAGCGAGTTCACACACAAAAAGGTCTGAATAGACTTAATGGAAAGGGAAAGCTGTGGTATCTTAATTTGGAAAGGCAGATGTTACTTTTTAAATTTCCAAGAGTTTTTAAATAAATCTGTATCATAATTCCTCCCCATTCTTCTTTCTGATCTATTTTTAGGCTCCCGGATCAGTTCAGCACCTTTATCAGAGCTGCAGGTGATAAGCAAGCCCCACGCCCGCCACAGCTCTCCTTCCAGAGGTCCCTTTGCCCAGGGATTACAGGGAACATGTGGCTTTGCCATCCCTAAATCACATCCCTTATCTTGGCAAAATTAACCCAAACACCTCCAAAATGTCCCAAAATCATTCAAACTGGAAAAAACCTCGACTGTGATCAAGTCCAACCAGCACCACCATGTTCACCACCACATTCCCCTCTCCTGCAGAGCTTCCTGAACTACACAAAGGGAAGTTCCAACAACAAACACTTCTCAGGCCTTTACAGACATGAATTTTTCCTTGCATGAGAGGCTTGCTGCTGCCTATTTATCCATCCCATCCATCTCTATTTCCCTTGCTTTTTCCTTGTAATGGTTTATTAACTCTTTGGGGCTGTTTCCCTGTTCCCCATCTCCCTTTAGCACAGCGACATCGTTTAACACCATGAAGTCAGGACATAAAATACAAACTGAAAACTCTCCATCCTGATCACTCTGCCTGTTAGGCCTGAAGGAAAGTTTAAATAAGTGGGATTAGTGCTTAATCTCAAAGCAAAGCAGCTCTGCCTGGGTGTTACAGCACATTTTGCCATCGGAAAAAAAGGCACTTCCAGTGTCAGACTGGATCTCTCTTGGAGTGTGGTTTATCTCTGAAAAGGCAAATTGGTTACACTGGTTAGAAAGAAGAGAGAGAGAAGCAAAGGGATAATAAAAAGGCTCATAAATCAAAAATGGGGCTGTGGTTCGGAAGAGGATATTGAAGCTTTCCAAGGAAAAATCCGGCGTGCTCTTGGAAAAGGTTGAAACTGTACGGAGCCACCAAAAGGAGTGGGGATGATGGATAATCTGGGCAGATTGGGGATGCCACTGGAAACACTTGGAGCCTGATGTGGTGATCAGCTGGGTAAAACACATCAGAGGCAGCTGAAGCTGCAGAGGAGTTAAAGATACACAAGATTTCAGGATTTAGAGGGACTTCTTATGGAGAGAGAAGAGCTTCTGGTGGCAAAGGAGAAACAGAAGGTGCAGCAGCATCCCAGCAGCTCTCCCCAAGGAGGCTGTTCTGATGTGCTCCAGACCTGGCTACTGGGCTGATGTTTATGGAAAAATCCATTTGTAACAGCAATAGCTTCATGGTTGAATGGGTGAAAAGGTGTTTTCTGTACTTTGGTGAAACTGGGATGTTGGACAATGTCACTGGGAAGCTGAGCCCTGCAGATATCTTTAAAACAGGCAAAGAAAAGGGATAAAAACAGCACCAAGGGCAACAACAATCTTTGCCTATAGGAGTCTTCTTGATTTCTGGATTTTCATGTTATTTACTGCTATGGAAAATTATCCGGTGCCAAATTTTATGGTGTCCATGAATCAGAAACGGAGGTTTATTAGGAACTGTCAAAAGAGACTTGGATTTCATTCAAAAAGCAATCTAATCGTGGGGCACGGATGGAAAGCCAAAAACACAAGACCAAAAACCAGGCACATCCAGTGATGAACAGGAGTTAACTGGGACATCTCAATCAGAAATGAAAACCTGGAGCAGGCCAGAAACACTTCACAGATCATCCTCCCTCCACGGGAAACCACAGGAAAAGAGCTGCTGTCAGGTGAGACCCAGCTCCACCATGAAGGCAGCAGGTGACTCTTTCTCTGTGGGATGCCAAATCATCCCAAAGGCTGAGGCTTTTGGGATGATAAAACCATTTCTTTTGCTCTTTCCTTCCCTTTCTTGTTTATTCTGGCTTTGTCCTGTTGGAATTACTGATTTGCTGCATTTAAATGTTGTGAACATTTCCAGCAGCTGTAAAAAGGATGGAATTAAGTGGAATTTAAGCTTCCTGTATTTTATAAATATAGAGTGATGTATTGATAGCTCCTTTAAATGAACAGTTTCAAACTCATAATTGTCCAGCTACTAAAAGCTCTGGGCCCTGAGGTGGCAGGGAGATAAAAATCTCTCTCCCATCTGATAAACCAACTTTAAAGGGAATCAATACCTGAATCTATCAACCCAAGGGACTGCAGGAATATCCCAGACAGAGAAAAAGCTCAAACACAGAGGGTTGGTGTCATTATTGAACACATTTCATAGCTCTGCTCCCCTGTTCCATCCCTTATTGCCAGGGAAGGTCCCAAACATGGTAAGAGCAGGGCAGGAACTCCTTTAATAAATCCCATCATTTCATGCTCCTCTTCCCTTATCCAATCCCCAGGCAGCTCCTTTGGGTCTTTCCTTCCCACTCCCACTGCTGCTGGTCACAGCTAACACACCAAAAAGGACTCAGGACAAACATCCCAGCTCCTGCAGTTTACACTGATGAGAATTCTTTCAATTTAAAAAAATGCATCACATTTATCAACTGGAACAGTGTTTATGAAATATTCCAAGGTGACAGCAAGCACTCCACGGTCCCGGTTCAGGAATCATGGACTGGCATTTAGTGAGGTGGTGTTTTCCTGCCAAAGAACAACAATAATTTGGGGGGGAGTACTCTGAGAACCAATTTCTTCAGGTCTTTGCAAATATTAAATGAAGACTTTGCAGGCTGACAGAATGAGGAAACGAAGGTTCTTGGCATCAGAATGAAGCACAGAAAGTAAAGAAATCAAACAGACCTGCTTTGTTTCTTTGATCTTTTCCAGTGATGGTGCACTTGGATTTTAATCCTACATCCTTCTCAATCAGCAGTAATTTCTGGGATCCCTACAAACCCCATGGCTTTTCCACTTGATTTAGAGAGGCCTCTCCTACAAGGCAAGGGGAGTGGTGGATATCTGTGCTCCAAGCCAAAGTCATTCCCACTCCATGCAGACCACGACAGAGACAGACTGAGGCAGCAATGTTAATCAGATTTCTTTTTGAGGCTCTGGGGACTTGTAAAGGCCACTAATAGAAAATTTCCAGAGGATTTGCAGGAGCAAATAAGCAGTTTATAGGTGTTTATCTGATAAATCCCAGCAGCTCTGGCAGCCTCAGCCCTGGGGTCAGCACTGCTGCACAAATAAACCCTCTCTACCTGAGCACCACAGAGAAGGGATTGTGCCCAGGCTAAAAAAGCCCTGCAATTGAGGTGTAGCTAAATCACATTTCAACCATGGTACCTAATCGAGCCCATTTTTATGTCTAAAATGCAGCTTGACTCAGGGGCAGTGTTGTAACACGGCCCCACTCTGCACTACTGAAATAAATCCCATTATCTGCTTCAAGGGAGGACTGTGCTCTAACTGGATTTTCTACTACAGAAGAACCTCAAATATTAGGAGAGAAATCAGTGTTCAAAGAGAAGATGTTTGTGTGAACACAAACATTGAGGAAATGAAAGGGAATTTTTTCTCTAGTCCAGGCAGCCAGTTTATTATTCAAAAGGGGAAAAAAAGGTGTTGGGCCATTAGCTGAGCCCTATTTGTATTTTAAAGAAAGCTGTAGAAAGCAGAAAAATCTGAATTCCCATGGATACATTAAAATATTCTTGGATTTAGGCAAGGCCAGAGGTACTGGCAAACAGCAGGAGGGCAGAGAGAAAATGAACATCTAAAGGAAATCTCCTGGGTCAGCACATTGGAATTATCCGGGGTAAAAACAAGGCATGGAGTGCTCGCTTTCCAGGATGAAAACAATACTTTCAACAATTACACACAAAAATTAAAATACCAGAGCCACCAGCTAGTCAGTGATTGAGCAGATTGGGTTCCTGGGTGGAGACAGAAGGCCCAGTGCTGGCAGAAGCAAGGCAGCGATCCGAGCCCAAAAATAAACATGGCAAGGGATGCTGAAGGTAGAAATCATTGGGGACACCTTGTGGGGACTGCAAACAATCCAACCACCTGTCCAGGAGGGTGGGGCACTCTCTGGGCACACAGGGAAGGAGGTATAAATCACACACAGGCAGCCTGGCACTGGCAAAGATGCTGCTGGAAGCTCGTCTGGAAAATGATTCTCACAAAAAGGCACTGCAGGAACGAAGCAGGTGCTGGGCAGAGCCATTAATGCCCCCAAATTTTGGATCCATGCACAGATTTGGTCTCTCAATCTAAGGACAATGGAGCCGAAATGGGATTCTTTGCCAACGTTCATGAGGTTTTGGTGCCAGCAGGAATGTTTAAAAGCAAACAGTGAAATTTATGCATCCCAAGAGGTGAAAGGAGCAGAAAGGAGCAGAATTTCACAGGAATTAAAAGGTGTCCTGACAGAGGTTGGGCCTAATTCTGCATGGAGATCTTCCCCACCTGTTACTGCAGCTCCTAGAAACCATTCCCAACAGCATTCCATAGCAAAAATATATGGCATTATCCAGACAGACTGGCATGTGGAGAGGTGGATTACCAGAGGCAGCTTTCAGGGACTGAACCCCCAGCTGATTTTATTTTATTTATAAAAAACCAGCTCATGATGGACAGGAAACTCCTCTGCTGCACGTTCCTCCTGGTGGGAGGAACTTAAAAGATGTGCCAGGGTCCCTCCCCCCAAAAAACTCGTCCTGCTTGGCCCAGAGCAGGCAGAGATGGAATAATCCAGCCCATGGAAATCTTATTCTCTGGTTTACACAGATTAATCTGTGATAGGACTGGAATTGTGACAGAGCTAGGGATTACACTGTCTGCATCCCAGACAGGATATATTTTATACCAGAGCTGCTCCAAATCTTCTAAAATTTTCATGTAAAAAAAGGAATTTATGTGCACAAAATACTGCTGTGAGCTAGGAGTGGGTTTCTGCTCATGTTTTCATGGAATTTTAAGGCTGAATCATTGGTTTCTGTCAATTTATTGCTGCTTTCTATTTCCAGCAAGGGCTGTGGCCTTGGAACAGCCACAAACCTCGGAGCTGATGCTGCCTGGTAAAAACACTTTATCAGTTTTATCCATCACTTTTGAAATCAGGTTTCATCTGCCTGCTTTTAGAGATGACTTCACCCTTCCAATAACACATCTAAAATAAAAAGTAGGATGCACAACCCTAAAAGAGAGCCACAACATAAATTAGGTGAGAAATAACCCTGTAAGTCCTGCTTATTTTCCCTTTTATATTTCTGTTTGTATTTATGCAGTGACTCCTGAGAAGATGGAGCAGCTGAAACTACTTTAAAGGAAAGAGGTGAAAAGAAAAATAGAGCTTTTTTTCTTTATTTCTGGGAGTGTTTGTTTCCATTAGTAATGTTATCCCTGTAAAAGCACACAGATGCCACCTAAAGCATTTAGAACAATCAACATTCTGCTATGATGAAAATCTGGGTTTAAATCTGTGTACTTAAATAAAATTAAGAAGGCATAGTCTTGTTGTTATACTCGAATAAATAGCAGCATTTGGACAGATTGTCAGTAGATTTGACTTTCACCAGTGTAAAGAAGCAATTCTGACCCCACCTGTCTGGGAAATTCCAAGATCCAAGGATACAAGAAGCTCTAAAAGAGGAGATACTCAAAGTGGCACCTTTTTATTTCCCAGTAAAGAATGAAGTTTATCTGTGAATAATCCTGGAATAAGATTTACAAGTCTGTAAATGTCACTAAGAGCAAGCTGGAAATTGGATCTCTGAGAGAAGTTCACAACATTTTTGCTTTGTAGAGCTAAAAAAAACCCCAAAAAAGAATGTGGGAGTAAAATTGGCCAACAGGCACAGCTTCAGAAAACACCAGAGCTGACAGAGAAGTTAAAAGTTCATAAGAGGTGCATTTAAGACAAACAGTTCTCACTATTTCTTGCTTGGTTTTAAAGTACTGGAATCCAAAGAGAGTCTCTGGACTGACACAGATTTCCACAAGAAGAAGGATCAAGTGGATTCACTTCTTTGGAGTGCACGGGAGGAGGGTAAATTCTAATTATCTCCATTAGGAGATGAAGGATTTGAATTCCATGGACATGTCTGAAATCCAGCTGGCAGAAGGTAACACATCACTGAAGATGAAAATGCAACTTGAAAACTTGATGTAAAAAATGTAAACAACTTTGATAAAGTTGCTGAAGAAATTTAAGTAACATACCTACTGTTTTTGAAACAGGAAATATAATTTTTTTTTTTTTCTCCTTAAAAGATTAATTTTCAGTTAAAAAGTGTACAGGATTCCTCCACTCTCACTCCAGAGGGATGCTCAGTTTTGAGTAGAGAAATTGCCCATATTGCAGGGCCACAGACCTGTGGACTCACAACAGTTTGGCAGAGAAAGTAAAATGCAAGTGAAAACTCAAAGTTTACTGTGAAACAACAGCAAACTGTGAAGTTGGAAACCCTGAAACGATGCCCAGAGCCCAGGACAGAGTTCCAGGTGTAGCTTCACTCACAGGACCTGTGATTTCTTGGGAATTAAACCACAATTCTCTGCCTACAACCAACACTTCACAACTTCTTTTTACAAGACAACGTCAGGGTTAAGGACTGTGGGCACAGTGGGATTCCTGCAACAAAACAGCTGAAAATATATCCCCAAATTTATAAATACCTACAGACCTTTGATGTTACTGCAAAATTAAACTGAATTAGGTGACAGCAGGAACAAAGGCACTGCAAGAACACAACTGTGCCATAATGAGGGTTTTGCTCCAGAAGCAACATCAGGGTTTGGTTCCAGTCAGGGAGCCTCAAAGTGCAAATGATCAGCAGGACTTGCTGCCGTTTGCAGTCTCTGGGAAGAGGAGATGAGCCCAGATATGGAAGGGAAAGAGGAGAGTTGGTCAGTGAGGGAAATCCTGCAGACATTAACAGAGCTGGATGGGAAAGCAAGGGAATTTAGGAAATGGAATGTATTGATTGGAGTAAAGCAAACAAACAATGGAGCTGCACTGGCAGCATTCCTGTTCCTTCTTTGGCCTTTGGCTCTGTGATTTTAGGGATCATCTGTTGAAGACACAGACCCCAAGCCCTCCCAAATTTAGGAGCTGTACCCCTCCAACTCACATTTCTCTCCCAAGAGTAAAAAGGACTTAACCGAGACAGAAAGATTGAAGGGGAGGTGAAGATTGAAACCTACAATCCTTTAAAATAATGAAAAATAAAAACTCTGAATGCAAATCTAAGTTCTTCCTGTGTGACCTCCGCAGCTCCACACAGCAGCAGCAGCAGAGCCCTGCATTAATAATGGAATCAGACAATTTTATACCTCGTTAATAATGGATGCCAAATATATTTGGGGTTAGGAAGGACAGTGTTCATTTATCGATCACGATGCATTATCTCCAACCTGGAAACTCCTAAGCAGCTTTCATCTCCTGTGCCCTCCTAAATAATTCAGAATGTAATTTCAGTTGGGTTATTTTGTTTGTATCTTTTCTGATTAAACTTGTATTTTTTAATCAGAAGAAAAGCTGACAGACCTATATCGCAAAGGGTCAAAATTTCATCCCCTATTACTCAAAAAGTCCCAAGGAAATCATCTTGCAAAGTCCCACCAGTGAGGGTATTTCTGTCTAATTCCTGGTTTTCAGAACCTCTGTATTTGGACAGTGTTAGATGTATATTTAATAATGCCTATAACAACAGTAAAAAATAACTTTGAGCTTTGCTTAGAAGGCCAAAGCCACAGCAGAATTTCTTAAAAGTTCTTTGTTCATTTTACCTTAAGTTTGGAGCAGTTCATCCCTGCCAATTCTCAGCACAAAAGCAGAAATTTTGTTCAGGCTTGTGAGTGAAAAATGAAATGTAAATATGCAAGAAATGGTTACTAATTTGTCCTGCAGATCTGCATTCACTCCGGAATTCCTGAGTAAAGCACCAAAAAACTGCAGCACGGAGATTTACAGGCTTATCTGGAGAATATTTTAATATTCACAAATTTCCAGCAAGGTTAGGTTTTTGTTTCCCCTGTCTATAATTAGCAGGGGGAGAAGAAAGGCTGAGAACAAACAGATGCCACAGTGACACTGAAAAATAAGGAGGAAAAAAGACCAATGGAACAAGCAGTGTCTCAGACAAGTTAATTAAAACACTCTGCACTTCCTAAGGCCTTTAAATGGTCAGTTCAAGAGACAACGTGGTCATGAAGGGATTATGGTGGATTTCACAGATCAGTGATCAAGGCTGGCATCAGATTTTAAGGAGAAAAACTGTGCTAGGAGAACCCAATTCAGAAGAGTTTGCTTCCATCAGCGCAGGGACAAATTCCAAAGCCATCCATCAGTGGATGCAAATTAATTACCTCATAATAAATAACAGCCTCCTTTGGGAATTGTCAGCTCATCACCTAAAGTGATGCTTTGAGTGCTTCTTCGCTGAGAGAGGATTTAACGAGATGCACACCATAAAACAGGAACCCAAGGAATTGTTGGGCTGTAAGGCCCTGTGATTAAAAACTGCTTTATTCCCTAACTTGTGCCCACCCTCTGCTTAGCTGGTGCTTCCTCCCATCTTCCCACAGAGTCACCTGCAGGAATTTTGACCCCTGTGCCACAGGGCAGCTGCTGTGGTTCAGTTTTCAGGCGTTTAGTAAATGTTTATGCCATCATTTAAGGCATATCTATGTTGTCTCTTCTCCCAGGTGACAGGAGGAGAGGTAATGGCCCCATGCTGAGGGAGGTTTGGCTATCAGGGGAAATTTCTTCCTGGAAGGAGTGGTCAGGCATTAGAAAAGGCTGACCAGGGAAGGGCTGCAGTCAAGACACAAATATTGTCACAATTAAAAGCCTTCCCACCCTCGGTTCAGTGTGAGGGCGAAGACCCTGCAGGATCACGGCCCCCTCAACACCTGAGCTGCCCCAGAAAATTCCTGCCACCACCATTTACAACAGCTCTGCCTGATCAAAAGAGGAGGAACGGGGAGCAAAGACAGAGACAGGAGCTCCAAAGCCAACAGACTTATCCTGGCTCAAATAATAAGCAACGGATGAAACGAATATTTAATATAATTCTGTGTGAAGCAAAAGAGAAAAAAAAAAAAAGGCATTCAGAGGACAAAGTGCTGCCAGTGGGGTCCTGCTGGCACTGACCAATGCCCAGTGCCAGGTTTGGGAGGGTATTCAGAGGGTTCTCTTTCATGTGCATCAAGCCCTGCAGATGTTTGATGCTTTCCTGAATTCCTCCAGCTTCAGTTCCTGCCATTCCAGCCATGGAGTTGATGGGAAAACAAGCTGGGCAATTCTGTCAGAGGGAGAAAGAGGAAAAGGGGGGGAAAAGGGTGAGAANAGGAAAAGGGGAAGGAGGAAAAGGGGAAGGAGGAAAAGGGCAGGAAGGAAAAGGGCAGGAAGGAAAAAGGGAGGGAGGAAAAGGGGAAGGAGGAAAAGGGCAGGAAAAGTGCTGGTGCCTGAAGTCTGGCAGGTGGTGAGGACACCGATTCCAGTTCCCCCCTTGGCACAGCACTAAAGGAAACAATCCTTCCTAGCAATGCTGCTGCACAATAAAACACAACGAGCAGGACTTGCTTTAATAGAAAGCCTCTGTGATTTGTGCTAGACTGAACTAAGCACAACAGCCTCAGATGTAATCATCTTTTAAGAGGTTATTTCTTCAGAAGAATCTATGCAATTATTTACAAAGAATCATAAACACACCATAAAAGTCAGGTTTCAAATTGCCTCTGCACATGCCATCTGTCAAAATAATTTTTACAAACAAATCAAAGTTTGGAAATTGGTTTGGCTGCTGCTGGCCTGTGCAGGAGGATGGGACCAGCCTATCCACAAACCCCCCTCCATTTTAATTTGTCATGCAGTGCCTGGCCCTCCCAGACTGAAGATGAATAAAGTAATCATCCTTAAAGAGCTTTGCCATTTAAGAGGAAATAATTTATAGAGGACAATTTAGCAGTTAGAAAAAATTAGAACTGTCCTACTGTACTAATTAGAACGCTTCAAAAATCAACAAAGATTCTTAAAATGGGTCATAGTGTTTCTTTCTGGAAGCTCTTGTTCTCTCAGTGAAGCTCTTATTGGTTCATTTATTAAAGTGTCAGGAATTTGAAAGGAATCTGACTCTGGATTTCTATAGGTTGAAGAAATTAGTGTGATTTGCACCAAATTAAAACCTTGGGCTTCATTACAGGCAATGAGAAGACCCTTCTGCCTCCCCACACTGCCCTCATGGACATGGGGACTTCCATCTCTGGTGCTCCCAGACGCCCTCAAAGCCAGCTGGGACAGACTCAAAGTTATAAATCACGAGTGGGACCTTCAGCTCCATGGAAAACGAGTGGATCCCAACAAAAATCCTGTGGATGTGGCACTTGAGGACAAGTGGTGGGCTTGGCAGCACTGCGGGAATGTTTGGACTCAATGGCTTTTCCAAACTCAGTGATCTGAGTATTAATTCAGGCTTTTATTTTCATATTAGGATGGCCAAACCAACAGCAATTCCCTGGTAATATTTCCCACCCATGAAGCTCCCCCTTCTCCCAGCCCAACAGAGCCTCTCCTGATGGGGGATGAGTTAAATAATTCTCTATCCACTCTTTGAAGGCAGGAATGCAGGAGGAGGATTCAGGAAGGGAATTCCAACCTTCCCAGCCCCCCCCTGCCTCACACCCTAACTGCACCTCCAACCAACCCCCAAACTCTTCCCCATCCCCTCTGGGACACTCCACTTTTCCATGCCTTGGGCTGAGCTGCACCAGGATTCCCCCCCAACACGATGCTGATGCACAAACAAATGCAACACCCATAAACGTATCGAGCTCCAGCTGGAACTCCAACCACCAAAATGTGCTCCATTAAAGCCATAAATGGGGATATCAAAGTTAGAAACACTGCTCCATTCCCTTATTAAAAGCTGCAGTGCAAAACAACTGTGAATTCCTTCCTCACCAGGAGAATACGGTGGCTCCATTTCATATCCGAGCACAGAAGGCACCCACAGCAAGGCTGACAATGCCATAAAGCTGCTCCTTTAATGTCTGACCAAAGAAAATACATCTTCAGTAGTCAAAATGTAATTAAAAATAGAATTTCGGCCTGTTTGAAGTTCCCTCTCCAGGTGAAAAGTCAGTTTAGCTGCTCCACTGAAAAATATTTTCATTGTTGGTGTGTCAGAACAGAGCTCCAGCCAGCATGAAAATAACCAATGCCAGAAATTTTTGAAATTAAACTGTATAGATTTTTAATAGCAAAGAAATGGGATTTTTAATAGTACAGAAATGGGATCAAGCAGAAGGTGAAATTATTTCTATGAACTGATCCTGACACTAATTTCCCTTGGGAATTTCATTCCTAACTTTTTGTTAATTAGTGGAAACCTGTTGTTATACACCACAACACAACTCCAAGGACAATTTAGGGAGAATGCTGATCAGTGAATGAGAGCAGAATCCCAGCTCATTTCACACCAGAGGAAAACTCATTCCCAAGCTCAGCCTAGCAAAGTTTCCAAGTGCAGAAACCAGAGATTGTATTCTTATGGGCAGACTGAGCTCAGCCCCACTGGGAAGAGGAAAGCCAAGGAAAATGCCAACAGCATAAATATTCCTTTGCTATTTTTCCACATGAGCAGGGGACAGCCCTGGAAATGTCTGTCACAGGTCCCTGGAAAGACAGTGCTGCTCCAGGAGCTTCACAGAACAGGATTTACTCCCAGAAAATCTCACCTTCCCCATCCTCAGCCTTCACCCTGTGTCCCTCCTCTTCCCACTGCCCCACAGCCTGCACAAGGGCAGAGCCAGCTTTCCAGGCACAAACCCCTCCCAGGAGCCACAGAAACCTCCCCGTACTGGAGAAGAGGAATTCTCCTGCTGCTTTTCGCTCCCTCCCTCATTCCCACCACAGATATACTGGAAAAATGCCGGATGGATGAGTTCTCCTGGAATCACAGACTGTTGGAAGGGACCTTCAAGATGCTCTGTTCCCACCTCCTGCCATGGGCAGGGACACTTCCCACTGGACCAGGTTGCTCCAAGCTCTGTCCAAAACCAATCCAAAGACATCTGGAGCCCATCCTTTCCCCTTGAGGGCACAACCACAACCTTACCCTTTAAATTCCTCATTTTGTAGCCTATGAAATGCCACTTTCTGCTCCACCTCTACTCCAGGTGCAGCAGCCCTCACACATCCTAGAGGGAGAGCAGCAGATGGATCACAGAGGTGCTGCCTGCTCCTCCTGTGCCAAATTTGAAGAAATAAATAAAAGTGATCATTAAACCAAACCATAAATGCTGTATGTGCTGCCTGGATCTCTCCTCTTCAGGGTTTGTTAATACTTCCCGTGGTCCTGGGAGTTTTCTTGCTGACTGTACCACCCACAGAAAACAACTCTATATATTTAATCCTTCGTATTTTATTCTAAATTATTTTTTATGTCAGCAACTGAACTCCAGTTCTATCCATCACACTTGGGAATTAGAAATCCTGCATGGCATGGCTGAGCTGAGATGAATTTTGTTTCCCTTACCAATATATTAACTATCCCAGAATCAGTATCTATAGATACTTCTTTGAATATTCACTCCGTGTTTCTCTGGAGGCTTCATTAGAAATTCCACTGCATTTGATTTAAAACATATATTTTCTCCAAACTATTTGAATAAGTAATGAATAAAAGAAATTCCATCCATTTCATTAATGAAGCCATAAATCAGGGGCTGAGTTAAGAAGGGCTTGTATTTACTGCTCACCTTGCATTACGAGCGTGGGGAAACCACTGAGCAGCTCCTTCCTCCTGTCAATATCCTAAATAATTCAGGCAGGAATCTCAGATTGACTTTTCATCTGTTCATCCCGTTTCCAAATACCTGGGTTTCTATTTTCTGTTAGAACAATATCAAAATGATGCAGCACTTTGCTTCAATTAACAATTTATATGCCCAAATATTGGATGAAAATATCCTGTGGTTTGGGGAAGTTTTTCCAGGCTGGATCCCTTAAAATTCCTGCTGAACTGGGGCCTCTCAGCCACAGTGGGCACCATAACTCCCCTCTGTGACACCTTTATGATTCCCTGCCCTGTAACTCTCCCTGAGAGAGCTCAGCAGACATTTCTCGCTCCTGATGAACAACTTTGGGGATGAACTTTTAACTCAAGAGTTCTGGAAGCTTCCCTTTAATGACTTTTCTGTGCCAATCAGACAAAATGTGAGCAGAGAAGCTGACCCTGCCTGTGCTCCCAACCTCCAGCCCAGCACCGTCCTCAGGAACAGAAGCCAAAGGGCACAGTCCTGAAATGTTACAGCTGGGTAAGATAAAATTTTAAACACAAAACTCATTAGGATGTGGTTTGGTGTATTTAAACCTCTGGACAAGCTGGAATTGGGATTGTTTTCTTTTCCCCCACCAGTATCAGAGTGGGAGCATTGCTCTAGAGAAGGGAAAAATAAAAGACCCTTGCAAATAATTAAACACTGCAGTCAGTACCATAATTTATTAATGAAGACAGAGCAGCCTATGGCCAGGACCTTGAAACTCTGCTTTATGATTATGACAAAGCTGATCTTTAATTGCACCAAGCAAAGACTCTTTGTCTCCTTTAGCTCACAGCAGCATTTCCTGCCTTCCCTGCAGAACTCGGACCAGGAACGTGCACACCAAGGCTCTGCTTTAACAGAACTCTTTTACCGCTTCTGTGGAGATTGGAGAGGAGAGGTTTGGAGGAATTAAACCTGACATTAAAGGCTGCTTATAACAAATGAAATTATTTTACATTTCGAGCTTTACTTTGCATTATTTAATGTCAGTTGTCATGAATCTGTACGTCTGTATCACCTCACCGCACATTAATCAAATCAATTCTCAAATCCCAAGCACTTTGCAACGCTGAAATACCACAAAACATTCCCCAGCAAGTCATCTCAGCTTGTATTTCCATTAATTAGAATAATTGTGCTCATTTTTGTACAATACATAATAATTATGAGCTGAGTAGAACGTATACACATCCTCCCGTTCAATGGATTTGCATAAACAAGTAATATTTTTAATTATTTCCTTTGTGGATATACTTTAGTTTTAATTGCCAACTCTTTCTCCATGAAGTAATGAGCCAACAGGCTCTTCCAGGGGCAAAGGAATTCTCTGAGAATCCCTCAATCTTTGCAATTAAAGATGCTCAGCACATTCAGCTCCAAGGATTGTTCAGTTCATCACCTCCTGTGCAGCTGCAAATTCCAGCCCAGCTCCAGAGCCACCTGAACAAAGTGAGGGAACAGGGATTTGCAGAAGAGACACCAAAATGTGGTCAGTTTTTTTCCATCTGGTCATGACAACCAGCTGGAAATCACTCCTGGGAGTCACAAACCCACAGTGGGATCTCTGAATTGTAACCCACTGAAGGTGCAATTTCAACACAGCCAAGGTAAAATCCACAATGCCAAATTTAACAGAAAAAGAAATTGTTCAAGAAACACCCTGGGAGTGCTCAAGGCCAGGCTGGACAAAGCCTTGAGCAACCTGGTCTAATGGAAGGTGGAGAGTGGAATGAGATGGTCCTGGACATCCCTTCCAAGCCAAACCATTCTGTGATTTTAATGAACAATGAATTTCCTTAACAACCTCCCAGATCTTCTCTTTATAACACACAGCACACAACCCTCATGGAGGATTCCCTCTCCCCGTGGAGGAGCACCAGAAGAAGGCCCAGAGTGGCAGGAAAAAGCCCTTTTTGAACTCAACACACTGCACAGTGACCTGCAGCTACTGCAGCCACAGAGGCTGACGAGCTGCAAGGGAAGTGCTGACCTGGGAACAGGCAGCAGAAAATCTCTGGAGTGAGAAAATGAAGACAAATCTTCCTGCTTTAGCCAGTTTTTCCACAGAACCAGCTGTCCTGAGGAAGCAAGTTTGTGTATCTCCAAGGAGTCCAGCTATCCTGGAACAACCAACCTCCTCCAGGAGTGCAGCTGCTCAGTGTGCTCGCTCAGGGGGACACAGAAAGCCTTGGAGACTGAAATATTCAATTTGAAGATTTATTGCCGAATGGATTCATTTCCAGGCAGGTGGAGGTGCCCACCACAGGGGTCCCACTAAAACCAGTCCCACTCCACAGCTGCCAGCAGCACACGGACACTGCAGTGACCTCGGGGTCCCCAGATCCAGCCAGCACTGGGGAGAAATTCACTTTGGGGGCCAACCTGACCTCGTGTTTCCTGCTTTGTGTTCTCCTTGCAAAGCACCTGTGGTGCACTGCACTGTTCACTGCCCGAAATCATGGAATGCTCCTGGTTGGAAGGGACAGGGAGGTTCCAAGTCCAACCCCCTGCCATGGCAGGGACACCTCCCACTGTGCCAGGCTGCTCCCAGCCCCAATGTCCAGCCTGGCCTTGGGCACTGCCAGGGATCCAGGGGCAGCCACAGCTGCTCTGGGCACCCTGTGCCAGGGCCTGCCCACCCTCCCAGGGAACAATTCCTGCCCAAATCCAGCCCAACCCTTCACAACTCCAGTTTAAATCACACTGCTGAACAGCAACTCCTCCTCCAGAACAAAGCAAACAGAACTCTCTTCTCTCTGGCTTGGGGAGCACTTTTGGAATTGAGATCTCTTGCTTTTCATGATATCACCTGGCCCCAAACTGCCCCAGTCCATCAATGCTGCCTTTCCTCTCTCATTTCTGCAGGGACAAGACTGATTTCTACATCTCCCTCACCCCACACACAGAACCTTTCACTGCATTTTGCTAAGCCCTTTTTAAGCTGTCTTTTCCCAATTTAAGCTGAGCACATTTCTCCCCTTCCAAAGAGCCTGCTGTCCCTATTTCTGTTTGATGCTTTTATGGGCACTCTAAGCTTGCTGTGAAATGGAAGTTCCCCTCCCAAGTTGTTTTGGACAGTACCAGGAGTTTATGATGAGCAAAGAGCTCGATGCAGGGCTGACACCGTTTGAGATCTGTGTCTGAGCAGCACCTGAGCCTCCAGACAATAAAACTGCTGCTCAGCTTTGCTGTCACCCTGTCATCAGAGCTGTCACTTAGCACGCCCCTGGCACTGACTACACAGCATGTGCAGCCTCAAAATGGGAAAGTACAGCTCTGCAGATCTGTCTGAAGCGAACAAATGCAAAAATAACCGAGGTTCAGAATGCCTGGGTAGCACAAATGCTCTGTTTACCCAGACACCCATCAAATAAATGCTGAATATGGCTCCTTTTAGGGAGCCTTTTGCTTTAGTTTGCAAGTGTTTTAACAAGCCCTTTGAGCCTCCCCTTCTGGAGTAGATCCTCTTATTTTTAGAAAGGACAATTAGTCTTAGACTTGCTTGTGACTAAGCACCTTCACACACGTCCAAATTTGCACGAAAAACCACAGAAATCTGCATATTTTCAGCCTCTCCAGCCTCGTAAAACAGAACTTGTGGGAACACATCTTGTGGGAAGTAAGAAAGGGAGCAAGCACAGCTGGGTAAGTAATATCAGTATTTCTCTGGGTCATTGGCTTCTTTCATACATGTAATATCTGGGAAATACGAGTTCATTGCAGTGCATTTGGGGACATCCTTCTGGCTTCAGGGGAGCACAAACTGGCAGCTGTAAACAGCCTGGAATTCTCCAGCATTTCACAGGGCGTGTCAATGAGCTCAGAAGGATTTTTTTTAAAGTTTTTCCCCGACCTCTTGTGCCAAACACTGCGATTTTAAGACTCCTGCTGTGTTGCATTAAGCTGAACTTAATGTCCACAGAGAAAGCCAGCTTTATTTTTGTGGTGCCCACATCAAAGCTGGTAATGGACACAACTATTAAACGCTGATCTTTCCAAATCTCAGCCACAAACTCTCATTGGTTCCCAGCTCAGAACACTCATTTCAACCCAGATTTTATAATATCAGTTGAAAGGTTTAGGACCTGGCATAAAGAAAAGAAATGCAAGAGACCAAAGATGAATTAAACATGGAAAAGTTACACAGTGGCTTGAAATTTTTATGAAAGTTTCCAAAGTGACCTTCTCAGGGAATTCAGGAGCAGCCCTGATAAATCTGAGCCAATTCCTCCCCCCAGTGCCCAGGGATCCATGGGACTGAGGTCCTTCCAGGGAAATATTTGTGGAGCACTCCAAGGGCTCTGGGGGTGGGGTTTTTTTGCAGCATCTCCTCTTTTAAAACAGTTTCTTGTGACCAAAAGAGAGCAATGCAGGGATTACATTACTTAAGAAATCGATGCCATCCCCTCATATTACTTCCAGCCCTCCCACTATTAATTTATTTTTCCTAAAATAGGCTGAGGGTTCTCACAAATGTGGCAGTAAATGATTTCATCAGATCAAGTGACTATAAAAAGAAGGAAAAGGGGGGAAAGGACCAAAGATTTCACTCCTGCCTTTACTGCTGCTCGTTTATTTTTGGGACAGGATGTAAATTTCTGCATCTTTAGCAGCCATAAAAAGTGATTTACTGAAGCAAGGAAAGGAAAAAGAGAAGATTCAACAATTAAAGAAGTCAGGCTTGTTTAATTTATTTACTTTTCCACTTAGATCTTCAGCTCGTTACTCATCTGGAGTTTTAAAAAGTGCAGATTTAGCCCTACTGTAGAAAGTGAAACTTTGCAAATAAATCTTTTTCTTTAACTTTGTTTTTGCTTTTGTGGTTTGATTGGTTTTTTTTTTTTTTTGTGTCTTTTTGTGAGTTGAGTTTCTTTTTGCTGAAGTTGTTCTTGCTGTTGTTTTTAAGTCACTGAAGGTAAGAAGAAGATAAATCAGCAATGAGAGACTCAGTAACAATAAAAGAACTCCTACTTTAGGACTCCAATGAGAGGTTTTTTTAACTTTCTTTTGTTAACACAGTTTGGGATTTTTTAATTTTTTAATTGAAGCTCTCCACATCTAAAGTGCACAAATAACTGGCCAGGCCTTAAAGTCACCTTTAGGTGCTGCTATAAACATGTACATTCTAAATTTGGTGGATTTGTTATTAAAGCTTAAACACATTAATTGAATATTAATTGAAAGGCGGTGATTTTTGAGGTTGATTTAATATATCACATATATTTGGAGTTCTTCATGTGAAAGAATTACTTCAAAATCCCTATGAAATCTATGGATTTACTCAGAAATTCATGAATTCAGCATCTGAAGGACACAAATAATTTAAGCAAGTCCTACAAAATAAAGATAAAAGCACCATTTTTAAAGGAACCAACTGCTGGCACTTTCTCATTTTATCTTGGCACGACAGAAAAAAAAATCTTTGAAAGGTTTTCTAAGTGAACTTTGGGAGAAAGTTAAACTTGAGTTATTGATTTGGAAGCTGGTATGCCAATCTGTTATTATTTAAAGGGAGAAATAACTCTGCATGGGAGATAATCTACTTGTCTTATAGTCTACATCTCCTGCAAGAATTTTTCTGCTCGTGCATAGATAGTGTCTTATCTAGTCCTGACTGAAGTCAATAGCGAGCTGCTTGTTTGTTTTTTAAATAGCAGCTGCATTGGGTATCTCCAGGGAGTGAAAAAGTGGAAGGATTACAGTTTTGACCTGTTAAAATTGATTTATAAGAGAGATTTTTTTTTCCTTCCTGTTATGTCCAAGTGATGAATTGGTCTCTCAAGTTAAGACTCCGTGAAAAACTGATTTGTCAATTGGAGACTGACCAAAAAAAATTGGAAAATTACCCGCTTCAATTAAAATATGCAATGATTTGTGTGGTTTGGCCTTTCCTTCACAGCCATGAGGAAAAAAAGATGTATTCCCAGAAGGATTCATGGTGGGAAAAGAGAGAATGTAAGGACTGAAGGAGGAGCAGGGGACCTGGGGTATGACACTCACCCTGACAGGAGAGCTGGGCACCCTTTCTGCCCTGGAGGGACCCAAAAGACACCAGGAACCAGAAACAGGAGGCCAAAAGGGATGGATGTATCTCAAATATGCATTAAAGTAAGTAAAATATAAGTAAAATCCAGTTCTGGCCAGCAGCAGTACCGCCCCCCAACTCTCCTGTTTGTGCCTAATCTCATGAATTCCAGGGAATTGTAAGTAAAAAAGGACAGGAGGAGAGCAGTAAAGAGGATTTTAGCAAGGTGGGGAAGGGAGTGAGCTGCAGCCTGCCCTGCAGGAGCTGGGAATGTTTCAGACACCCAGGAAATCTGTGCTTGGGCTGGGAATTTCACTCCAGTGGGTGCTGCTCCCTCAGGCTCTCGCCTACAGAGAGTGCAGGGCAAAGCAAAACACCAAAGTGAGTGGCTGGGACACAAAAACCGCCCTGAGGAGTCTAGGGAAGGGAACTGACTCAGGATACACAACATTTATCCATTGTTTGGGATGGGTGAAGATGCAGCACAGTGAATGGTGGCAGGACTGATGTCCCAAGGCAAGGAGAAAACACCTGGGCACACATCTCCAGTGGGAGTCTGCTCACCTGAGGGCAAAGGAGGCAGCAAACAGTACAGAAAACCCCCCAAAAAGCAATAATAATTTAAAAAAAATTAAAATATTGGCTGCAAAACCTGTCAGTTGTTCAGCCCAAAGGCAGCACAGAGTGGGTGCTAACACTGAGAGTCAGGGTCAGCCCTGCTGGGCAGGGCAGGGCCAGCACAGGGCACGGGCACCCCCAGCCACAGAGCCCTTGTGCCACACATCCCTGGCATTGCAGAACCACAGAATACCCTGCTGGGATGGCCTGGGATTGTGGGGAGTGCCTGGGTGTGCACACAGGCGCTTTCAGTGCCATTTCCCAGCACAGCCAGGGCACTCTGGCCTTGGGCTCTCACAAGGAAGAAGGTCCCACTGAAGTCCCAATAATCAAACCCAACACAAAGTGCCTGTGGTGCAAACCAGGGTTTGGAGACCCCAAACCACGAGTCCTGCCCACCACAGGCAGCCCCTTGGAACTCCCAGTGCCACTGATGCTGTGAAGATTTTTTGCCTTTTCTTTTATACCCCTTTTATATACCTTCTTACAGCTTTTGTATACTATTTGGGTATTTTAGCCTACATTCTGGGACTTATTTTTTCAGCTGGGAGACTCAACATTTCAGAAGCTTCGTGGTTAGGGATGAGAGTGCCCCAGAGCCCAAGGTCCTCTCCAAAACACATTCTATAAACTAAGATAGAACCAGCCAGGGGAAGGGTCCTTGGGGAGGGGCTCACTAGAGCCTCTCATTGGGGAATTTTTGATAGATTGGTAATTAATAACACCTATAATGTGATACCAGATCTTTTGGGGGTGCATTTCAGTGCATTCAACCTGGGCATGGTGCACCTAAGGATCCCTAAAATAAACACCAAGGGAAAATCCCTTTTTCCCTTCTCACCGTGTTTGATTCTTGATTTTAAGACCAGGAAAAGGCATCAGTTGCTGCCAAAGGGACCCTAAAGACCTTGAAACTTGCAGTCTTGGGTTGAAACACATCTTGCTTTGCCCCTCTCTCTCTGCTGACACTACAGGGGCTGAAACAACAAGCCAGGACTGTGGCCAGGGCTTTAGGGGCCAGCATGGAAAGGCAGGTGAGAGGGACTGGGATGGTGCTAACACGAGGGAAAGGCTGGTGTTTGAAAGTGGGCAGAGGAGCCCACCAAAAGGGAGAGCTTAAACCCTTCCCCTACAGACCTGTGGAGAGGAGGGGATGCCCTCTGGTGAATCCACAATCCTCCCAAACTCACCCTGCACTGCCTCTCCCTGCTGCAAGGGCAGCACTGCCAGCCCCAGCTTCATTAACACCCCAAACCCCTGTAATTCCCACTGGCCCAACTTCTGAGATCACCAACACCCAGATTTCACTCACTGCAGTTTCTTTTTTCTTCCCCTCGTGATAGATTTCATTTCAATAAATATGAATAATCTGAAAATTGGTCCTCTCATCTTTAACAACAACAACTACTTAGAGGCACGTTGAGAGGATTAATTCTGAAGTACTCTGAAAATGTCAAGTGCTTATTAATTATAAGTTAATTGGAGTTAGAATTACATTATGGTAAATAATAATAAATTAACATAGCTGATGGGCAAGTGGGAAGAAGCAGGTTTTGAACAGCATTGTGCAGGCTCTGAACAAGGCTTTTGAAGAAATAAAGCCTGAATATGATGGCATTCAGTGAATTCACTTCTACAGAGAATTCTTACAGACGTGGAGAATTGAAAATTATTTCTTCTCACCTGTCAGCTTTGATTCACTGTTGGTTTTCTCTGATCTCTGGCCTGGAGCAAAAGGCCTTCATGACTTTTAGGAGAAGCAGGAGCTTTAGCATCAACTCCTCTCATCTGAGAGCCTTTCAGGGAGCACCACAGAGGATAAAGCACATGGAAAACTCCCTTATCCTGCAGGGGGACTAACAGCAGCCTCAGCATTTGAGATGTGGGCAATAATCCAGGTGAGTGGGTACAGCTGATGGGATTTGAACAAGTGCAGTGAAATCTTCCCTCTGCAGCTGAATCTCCACCTTGAGCTTCATTTGTGCCTGAAGCTCCAGGCACCAGAGCCCCCCTCGTGCTCAGAACCACAACAAATGAGTCTGTGCAGCTCAGGTGGAACCCAGCACCTGCCTGGAGCCAGATTCAGCCAAAGATCAGGGGGTGTCAAAAAACTCCTTCCCCTCAACCCCCCCCCACATTCCCCTCCATCCCCCCTGGAGCAAAGCCAGAGGATTCTGTGTCTGTGTGAGCACCTTCAGGCCAGACCAGCACTGGAGCAGGGGAAATCTGAGGGATCAGCATCTCAGCCAGGGATTCAAGCGGTGCCTTGCTCAGATTTAGAGTGTGGAACCCTGAAACCCCTGCTCGTGGCTGGGAGAGAATCTTGAGAGGAGAAATAATGAGAAGTGGAAGAGCTTCAGGACCTGCTGCCCACCAGACCCAATTTTCAGCACTCCACCCCTTCCTGCTCTACAGGTCCAGGCAGATGTGAGAGGATTATGCATTTATCATTTGGTGTAATGCAGATGGAGTTTCTTTTTCTTTCTTAACAAGCTCATGGGAAATTAATTTGGACAATGGGCTACCATAATTCTGGAGAAAACCAAATTTTCTGTCCCTTTTGGCCTTTAAAATCATCCTTTAGCAAGAGAGGATTTTTACCTTCCTGGATGCCAGAAGTTCATACCTTAAACTTGCCAGTAGTTAAACCTCTTAACAAAAACAAATGGAAAACACTTTATAAATCAGAAAGGTTATTGGCATCAATATTCTAAATCACACATCACTAAGTAAATGTTCCAACTGACTGAGCCAAATAACACATTTACATTTAATATTATGAAAAGAAATACTGTGCTTATTTCAAAACTGTTACTCTTTATGAAGATATTCTGAATGAGTCCTGAAGTGACTGAAGAGTTCAGCTCATTTGAGCCACAATTAAATAGAACACATCACTAATATTCCAGGATTTCCTTTCCCTTTTGTTTAACTCGGGCCTGCCATAGAAAAGAGCCTTTCATTCTAATTCTTTCAGTTGTTGCAATAATCCCCTTGTTTAGGAAGCATTACCAGCAGATTAATCCTCAGTGCCTTTGCAGGGCCACAGGAACAGCACTCAAGTGAAAGGGAGCAAACTCCCACTGCAGCAGTGTCCTCACTCCCCAGGGTCCAGGGCTGGACATGGACTTTTCTCCAGGATTTGGATGATTCCTGCTCTGTGTGAACTGCACAGCTACAGCTCCGTGGTCAAAGCTTTAAACTACAGCAGCTCCTGTGCTGGAGACAAGGAGAAGTCATATTTCTTATCTCCTTGATAAGGCTCTCCTGCTTTATTCTCTGAGCATCCTGGCCAAGATCAGTGCCAGCCTGGTGGAAATCAGGATGGAATCACAGAAGCACCAGGACACACCAGCCCATTCCCTGGGGGACACACATAAATCCCGTGGGGATGGTGACAAGTGTGAACCCGATGGCTTAACAAAGCTGGAGCTACAGAGGGGATTAAAACTTTACTATTAATGCACAGTGCCCTCCCCTCAGGGCTGGGAAAGCAAAAGCAAGGCATGAGCCACAAACAGGAGCCATTTGGCCTGGATATTATAAATGCTGAAGCAGACTCTCAGGCAATGGGCACAGCCCCGAGGCTGCCAGAGCTCCAGGAGTGTTGGGACAGCATTCCCAGGGATGCCCAGGGTGGGACTGTTGGGGTGTCTGTGCAGGGCCAGAGGCTGCCCTGGATGCTCCCTGAGGGTCCCTTTCCACTCAGGACATTCTGTGATTCTGTGAAAATAATGGATATTTTAAAGAATGTGGAATAACCTGGGAGCAAACTCACTGACACTTCCCAACAGACAGCCACAGCCTAATTTAGAAATTTCTGGGCTTTAGCTTTGCAGGGTAGGAGGAGGGAAAAATCATTCTGCAACCAGCTTCTCAGTTCATCTGTCTCCAGCCTTGAAAGAAATGCCATAATATGTCAGTCTCTCCATTGATTGGCACTTCACAAGTTGCACCAAACCCTCTGTCGTGCTCACTAACTTCGTTATGGGAGCTGCCTAATTAGAGGCCAAACAGCCTGAGGCAGCTGATAGCACACAGAGGGGTGCAGGTTGCCCAGGGACGCGGTGGGTAAGAGCTGGGCAACGTTAGGATGTTTCTTTCTGGGAAGAAGAAAAACAAGAGAAAAAAAAAAAAGGGGAAAAGAAATCAGGACATGATGATTTTGAAAGAATGTGTTTATCAGGAATTTAGCCCAGCCTTCCCATGGAGCATATCTGTCCCAATTTATATTCAGAAGACTCATAGAATCACAGAATGGTTTGGGTTGGAAGGGATCTGAAAGATCATTTTTTAATGATCTTGCCATGGCAGGGACACCTCCCACTGTCCCAGGCTGCTCCAGCCCCAATGTCCAGCCTGGCCTTGGGCACTGCCAGGGATCCAGGGGCAGCCACAGCTGCTCTGGGCACCCTGTGCCAGGGCCTCTTAAGAATCACTTTTTATCCATTGTTATAAAAACATGCAAAAGGCAAAGGCACAACTGTTTACACAGCTTTGAAGCAGAAGACCCTGGAGCCCTAAATCCTATTCCAGATACCTTTTCCCCCCGATTTTTAAGTAAATTTCACTAGGCTGGGGAAAACTCCCTCCAACTCTGCAGGCATTCCAAAAAAAATACCCCAACAAACCCCAAACCATCAGTACCAAACCAGCTCCCAAAGCTTAAAAGCAGCAACAAAAATCAATAGCAGGCAAACAAATCCTCTGCTTAAAACAGCTCCACAATGCTCCTGGAACACCACAGGAGAGTTGTTAGAGTGGGGAAGGGTGCCAGAGCACAAAGGGAAGGTGCTGGGGACACTGGGGGTGGGCAGGCAGGGCTGTCCCATGGCCACATGGCACACAAGGCTGGCTGTCATTTAGGGAGAGGAACCCTCTGGAGCAGCCTGGCACTGCTTAACATCCTTGTTAAGGGATGATAGAACATCATGACAAGGACATGCAGTGACAAGACAAGGGGGAATGGCTTCAAACTGACAGGCTGAGATGGGATTTTGGGCAGGAATTCTCCCCTGGGAGGGTGGGCAGGCCCTGGCACAGGGTGCCCAGAGCAGCTGGGGCTGCCCCTGGATCCCTGGCAGTGCCCAAGGCCAGGCTGGACATTGGGGCTGGGAGCAGCCTGGCACAGTGGGAGGGGTCTCTGCCCACGGAACAGGTGATTTTTAAGCTCTCCCCCATCCCAAACCATTGTGGGATTCTCTGAGTCAGAGGCTCTGCCCCTCTCTGACCTGCAGCAGGAACACCAGGATCCCCACAGGATTATTTTAATCAATGTTTCCTTTCACTCATCTCTCAAGCAAAATTACACCCTCAGATTGCCCTTCCTGAGCTGACAACACTCTGAATCCTACAACTGGTGGCGTTACACTCACCCTGTGCAAATAAAAGCACTCCACTCATCAGTGCTTTTTGTTTGGAGTGACTAATCCCATTCATCTTCCCCATCTGCTGGAGGATTTCTCTGAAGAATGGCTCCATCCCCCTCCCCAGCCAGGGCTGCAGGAGCTGCCCACACCACAAGGTGAGGCTGACAGTGGGCAGTGACACTGCTGGGAACAGCAGGATTTGACAAACCCCATCAAGTATCAGCCTCACAAGACAGGCTCCAGTTTGTGGAATTCAGTTAGCAAACAGGAATAGGCTTCCAAAATATATTTGCAGGAAGATAAGTGATATCCACAGGGGACAACTCCCTGTACAAACCCATCACTCAGCCAAAAACCTTTTTAAAGACAAATCAATTTTCCATTTTAACCCCTCTCCGTTGTCTCAGAACACCCTGAACGGTGTCATCCTACAAGACCTCTTCGACTTTGCCATTTGGGAGGAAAATAATTCTCCCATGAGCACAAACCCAAATATTCTCTGCATTTCTGTGCAGGTTTCTATCCTCAAGCAGCCTTATGATTACCCCATAAAGCACCACAAGCCTGGTTTGTGACTCCTGCTGAAGTCAATGGCCACTCTTACACAAATGCTAATGGCTCCTTCCACAGACACTTCCTTGGGATATCACAGCAGCTGCAGGGAATTAAAATAAAATTACTCCTACTGGGGCTGACAGAACCATTCAGATAAAGAGGGGAAACTGCTGAGGTGGCTTTTTGGGTTTGTGCAAATGCTTTTTATGGGAAGAGAGAAGGTTCCTTGAGGTCACTGCATTCAGCTGCTGCTCCCAATACCTCCGACCCCTGGAGCTTGGCTGAATCCTACCTGGGACAAGGAGCTTACAAAGGGTTGGTTTGGGTTTTTTCTCCTCTTTTTTTGATGAATTGAATGTATTTCCTGTGATATTCCTGAGTTGGAAACAGCTTCACTACTGCATCCCGAGCTGCTGGATGCTGCCATGGCTCGGAGCTCTGCGTGGAGGAGGCTCCTTCTTTCTGCTCCCTGCACCTCCCACCCCTCCTTTCCTGCTGAATTCCTCCCTCCCCACTTGCTTTACAACTTTGTTTTAGAATAAGGGGGAAAAAAGCATCAGAAGCTATAAAATAAGGAGTATCCACATGCATGGTCCCTAATGAGATGCAAAGTTTCTCTAGCAGGGGCTTTTAAAGGGTTCAGAAATGGCACTTGAGGGCTTTGTTTAGTGCTGCACATGGTTGATGTTGGACTTGATCTTGAAGGTCTTTTCCAGCCTTACCCATTTATGATTACCTGATCTCTAATGCTTTTTCCCCCTCATTTCTTCAGTAAATCAACAGATAACAAAGTTACAGCTTTGTGACCAGTAACATTTTCCCCAAGCTCTTCAGTTGCATTTTTGGAGTCGTGGATTTGTTGTTTTTTAGTTTTAGGCCTTTTTCTGTAACGATAGGATTTGGTAAGTCAGAGTGGATTTGCCAACTCCAACTAGACCAGTCTTAAAATCAGGGTTTGGGAGTCTAAATTTTAGGTGCTGACACACATCCTTTATTCCACTGTGGAAATTTGCTAAAAAGGTTCCAGCAAGACTTTCCATCACTGCTTCAACTTTTTTACTGTCATCAAGTCACCAAAGATCTTTAAGGCAGTTGGTAAAAGTGATTACTTTCAACTGGATAATTCAAAATATTTCACAAGTAACAGCTGAGGAAGTCGGGAGTTCGAGTCTGAGGAAATAAATGTAAATGTAGGAGAAAACTTTGACTCATTTGGCTGAAATGGTTGGAAAGGGAAGTGGGATCAGAAGGGAAACACTGCTCTGTTTTGGACAGGAATCTGAGGGTTGGAATAATAAGGTCATCCCCCAAAAAGGCAGAACACAATCTTTAACAAAATCAACAGGAAATCTGAGAGAGGATCACCCCACCTGAAATGCTACAGCAAAGACAATTCTCTCCCTTTTTACACATTTTATCACTTTTTTCAGAACTTGCTTTGGTCCTATTAAATAAAAATACACCTCAAAGAACTACATCAATGAGAAACATCAAAACCACTCATCTGAGCAGGCAAAGGCACAGATTTTACTGGAATTCAAATGGAAAAGGTCTGAACAGCATAACCAATAAAATGGTTTGGGTTTATTTAAGCCCCAGGATGGGGCTGTTAATGCCAGATCACTGCAGAATTTATTCCATGCTCATCACTTGAGCTTTGGAACGATGAGCTGAGGTCAAAACCCAAAGCAGCTCCTGGATGATATTCAAACACTATTTGGTATTGATTGAAGTACATTATACACCAAGAAACACAGGCAAAAAAAAAATGTAAGGAAGTGTAGATATTCCCTCCCTGGTACTCATCCAAAATACTTCTACTCGCTCAAAATTCACCACCCTGTGGTTTTGTTGTCACTGTAAAGCAAGAGTGTGGATTATAATTCAAATGAAAAGATTTCATCTAATCTGCTTTCTCCTTTCTTCATAATCTGCACGGCCAAACTGAAGAGCAGAAGCCCAGCTAGTTTTTAAGCACTATTTTAACACTGAACTCGCTGTATAAATCATCATTTACAGCTTTGCAGGGTGCACAGTTGCTCTGTTTGGGAGGGGAACAGCAGCAGGGATACAGATGCTGATTCCCCCCAACCTCTTTGGTGAAAAATTAAATAAAAACTTAATTTAATACTTCCAACAAAGGCCAACATTTGCATCTGAAAACCAATTCCACTGCACTTGGGTAAAAAAGTGTAAATTTGAGGAAAAGTGAAATCCTGGTGAGTGCTGCATTGATTTTCCTCAGGAGTTAAATCATGGACACGAGTGGCAAAATCATGAATCATGAACCACACATCTTTAAAGCCAAATATTTTAACAATTACAACCAGATTCTCTCCCCTAAGGAGAAATGACAGCACACAGAAAATCAAGAAATTCTGATTGGATTTTGTCTCCTCCCTGCTGGCAGTGGAAGCCACCAGCTGAGCACAAGTACCAGCCAAAGGTGTCACCTGCCACGAGTCACAATTACAGCAACAAAAGGATCAGGAGAGGCTTCCCTTGTTTTTGTCACCAGCATGACACAGATGGAGGCAGGAGGTGACACTGAGGGACAAATGATGTGCTTTGAACTTCCAAAATCATCCCATTCCCTCCTTGGAATTGATGATTTTCTACTTGTGTTGTCACAACACCTTCAAGTCAAGTCTCTTAAGCTCCACCTGTACAAGAACATGATGCTGCACCAAGTTTTTTGCCAACAAAACCAGCAATTTCAAAAGCATCTGACTGTTAACAACAACAATCATCCTTAGAGGAGCAAGACCAAGCCAAAGAATCAGACCAAAGAATTCCTACCACGTGAAGGGATTCACTTCACAATGGGGCAAAATAAAACTGAAATCTAAAAAAAACCAAACAAACCAAACCCACCACAAACAAAAAACCACCACACAGATATTGAGACTATCTCAGAATATTGGGAAAATAAATAAGGAGGTTTGGAATTCTTCATCATGTCTCCCACAAAGTCAATGGAAATTTTCCAGTGGTGACCCAGCCAGTGTTTTATATGAGAATGAGTAAAAATCCATCCTAGCACTGGGACCTGTGTCTCACACAAAATTTCCAGCTTGTTGTTGTTCCTGCTGAAACTTCCTCTGCTGCCTGCTCTGTAGATTTTAACAATGTGCTTTTTAATAACTCCTTAAAGTCAATTTTGATAAAGCATCACAACATTAAAATGAGGCCCAAAAACCCCTTCAAAACACTGATATTAAAAAAGAAAAACCCAAACAAACCCAAGATGTTCCTAATTTGGTTAGAAATTCAAAACTTTTGCATTTCTGTATCAGAAGTTATGAGAATATTCACATTATTAATGGCCTCACTTGGATGTGGCAGTGGGGATGTGCTTTAGTGCTGCACTTGGAAGGGTCAGGTTTTAGTGGGACTCAGGATCTTGTCCAACCTAAATGATCCCAGGAATTTCTGATAATTATGTTAATACATCTTGGCAGCCATCAGTGCAAAGAAAAACCATCAGAAGTACATCCAAGTGGGATAATTTGGAATAAAACACACCTCTTGTATTTCCCAAAACATTTAACAGCCTCCTCAAATCCCAAAGATTTGGTTTAAAAATTAAGATTCCCTCTCTTGCAGCTTGATACATCTTGTTTTCACTCTAAGGGAAGGAAAAGCAACACATCCACAGGATATTTCCCTCCCTGAACATAATCAAATGTTTGTCTGGAGTAGGAACAGAGAAAGATTTTTGCATCATTTTACCAACAAGGGAAAGTGAAAATATCAACACCCACTTGGAAGGATTTTTCCTGGGCTTCGAGTTCCCCTCAAAGCTCCTCCTTTATTCAGATTTCTTTCATTCAGTGCTTCAGTAAAAACCTTGATATCTTAGGGTTTTATTAATCACAGGGCTCTGCCCACAGCTGAGACATTTTGTTTTCTACATTTTAGCAGCTACAAAATGTGAGAAAGTCCAGTCAAACTCCTGTCTCCTGGAGAACAACATCCTAACGGGCCCAGTGATGAAGCAAACCCCTCCTTCCCTACACAGGCTGAACAGGGAGAAATGCACAATTCCAGGGGTGTGGTTCCACCCATCACTGCAGGAAAGCAAATCCAGGTCGAGCAGAGCAGGTGATGAAGAAGGGAGAGAGGATTTCTCTTCCCATCCTTCACATTTCCTTGCTTTCTCATGCCAGAGGAGGAAAAACTTCCCAACTTTCAGCACGAGGGCGCTTGGCAAAGTTTTTTTGAATTGCCAGTTGACAGCACGACATTGACTTTTAAATCAATCCCTACATCCAATTAATTTGCTGCTTCAGATCTTGCAAATGAAACTTGAAGAAAGAGCAAATGGAAGGCAAATGATTCATGGTTTTGTTGTTAGAAACATCCAAACAGTCAGAGATCCCAACAAAGTCAGGGAGTTCCAGTGCAGGAACTTTAAAGGAGAGTAAATCCCCATGCACAGAGATTTACAACAGCTTTGATGTGCCTCAAGTAATCTGTATTTTATCTTACAAGTTTAAAAGAATGTGCTTTGGAGAATAAGCATCCTTTGACAAACAGCAATCTCCCCCAAAATTTTGATTGTGGATGTATCTGTAATGCAAATGATGCTAACAATTTAATAGCTAAAACATTGCTATTACTGCCAGTGCCAGATAAGTGAAAATAATATTTACAATCGATGCTCACACAGAGACAGAACTTATAAATATTCCAGTTAATTGGCCCGAGTCATCTTTTGTGACCATTAACCTCTGATTTTCAAATTAGTTCCAGATGGGTACGGGCTGACAATGATGGGAGGGAACTGCTGATGGAAATACCGAATATAAACGGGAGATTCACAGCTCTGCTGAAGCACAGCCCCCAGGACTGCCAGCCTGCCCACCCAGCTGGCATTTGGAACTCTGCACTGGCCACTGAGGGGGAAACTCAGGGGAATAAAACATCCCCACCTGCCTGCTTTGGTTTTTTAGCACCTCAGGAGCTGCTGGGAGCTCTCAGAGCAGCATTAAAGCCCCCAGGGTGCCCCCAGACACCACGTTGGCAACCTCAGGGGGGGCTGCATTAAAATATTGCCTTTTTCCCTTTTTTTCAGGTCATGAAACAGGGCTGAATGCACCCCCTGGAGAGCATCCTGAAGGGAAAATCAGGTTTGCAGCCCTCCCTCTCCTGGCTGAAGCCTCCAGTGGGAGCTAAAGCACGGGTTTGTATGGCAAAGTGACCTCCCCAGAAGTTGCAGCGAGCACAGACAATTCCCAGGGACCACCAGACTGTTAAACTGGGGGGACAGGAAAGCCAGGGATGCACCTTCAAAATTCAAAGAAGCCTGAAAATACAGTAAGAGCAGCTGACTTCTGTATCATATCAAATTATTTGAAATAAATAAAAGATATTTGCAGCAGACACATTAAAACATTACAATGAGAGGGGGAGGAGGAAGTGACAAGATTAATCCATTTATTTCCAGCTGCTTTAAGGCAGAGCTATTAATGTATTTTTCATGACAAGGAGTCAAACTTCATAACTGCAATTTAAACAAATGAACTTCCTGTAATGTGTTACTAATAAAGCATTAGTTTAACAAAACACAATCCAACTTGGGGATTTTTTTTTTTTTTTACTTTTTTCATTTTCTATAGCTCAGATGTTTGAATAACTTGTCCAGTAATTTCTAAATACCTGGTGCCAGTGGACAAAATTCCAAGGATTTTCTTTAAAAGGTTTTTTTTGTTGTTGTTGGTTTGGTTTTTGTTTGTTTGTCTGGGTTGAGCCCTGCTTGTGCATTTTCTCTGTTAATCCAAGAGTTCAAGCTCTCACCCTGGAATACCTGGAGTCAATTCCTCCCCTGGAAAATCTCACATTCTCTCATTGAGGGAAACTGCCCTAATTTTCCAGCCACTGATGTACTCCTCCTTCAGCTTTGGGAGCCGTGGCATTGGGCAGAGAGGAATCCAACACGCAGCAAATATCAGAGGCACAAAAATCCACTTATTTAAGGGTCACATGGTAATTTAACCTTAAAGCACAGAAACATGGAGCAGTCTGGGGTGGAAGGGATCTGAAAGATCATTTCATTTCAACCCCCCTGCCATGGCAGGGACCCCTCCCACTGTCCCAGGCTGCTCCCAGCCCCAATGTCCAGCCTGGCCTTGGGCACTGCCAGGGATCCAGGGGCAGCCACAGCTGCTCTGGGCACCCTGTGCCAGGGCCTGCCCACCCTCCCAGGGAAGACTTTTTTCCCCTGATATTCCTAATTATATTCTCCACATAATAATTGCTCCTTATTAAGTTAAATCTTCAAGGCAAAGTTATTAAGAGAACCTACCCAGTGACGCCAGTGCTAGTGGGAATTTGAGGCCATGTAAATACACACACCCCTCTCCTTTATTCAGGTTATTAAGGAGTTAAATTCCTCGTGATCTGCCTGGAAGCTGCAGCAGATGATTCCCCCAGCACAGCTGTGAGCACAGCAGGGACAACCACAGCCTTCTTCCTTGGCTTGGCCCCAGGCTGTCACCTTGTTCTCCCAACAAGGAGGTGCAGGGTGGGAGCTCCCTGCTCCAAACCAGCCCCACACAAACACCCAACCTCCTCACACAGGTTCGTGCTCTCTGAACAAAGCTGCAACATCCATTTTCCAATTTTAGGGTCTGCTGCCTCCCCAAAATTATCTTTGGTGGGACCTCAGAGAACCAATGCACACACACACAGAACTCTCCTCATTCCAGCAATGCACTGACCCACCCTCCAAATAAACACCTGACATTTCTGATTGTTTGACTCCTCAGGCCCCTTTTCCTCAGCTCCATCAGTGTTTAACTCCCTGCCTTCTGATCCCTCCCCAAGAAGTTGAACTTCCTGTTTCCACATTCCATAATCCTCCTAACATTTTTTAACCTTGCTGAATATTTGCAATATTCAATCCTGCACCCCCTTCAGGTGCCATTATGGACCCCCCTGGTTTACACCAGGAGTTGCACCTGATGAATAAGGTCGGTTTCAAGCTTTTTATGGGAACCAGAGATGTTGCCTTGGAAAAAAAGAGAGCAATCTTCTTTCTTATGACCCCACTTTGAATCTGTCAGACCCCAATTCTAACAAGTAAATCACAGCCAGTGTTTTATTCTGCACTTAGCATTCATATTTAACACCCGCACCCCTTTAATTCTACAGGAACATTCCTATTTTAAGCAGTTGCTGACACATTTCTATTTTCCACATGTCAACTGAATGTTTTATTAGGGCTGATTTTTCCTATCAGCAGCTTGGATCGGGTTTTTTTGGCAGAGCCAGCATCTTCCACCTGGCTGCAAAAGCTGAAGAACAAATTCCACCTGGTTGTTTGGCTTGGCTTTTAAAGCAGCAGCATTTCCCTCTGCTCTCTGGCTTGTTCTCAGCTTAACACTTCCTCATGTCTCCTCTCATGAGGAATTCCCAGGTCTGAACAAATCCCTGGGCTTTCAGGGGTGAGATTACACTGGGGTTCTGCAGCTCCTGATCCAGCATTGCTCAAACATCCCTTGCAGTGGCAGAACAAATCCCGATGGAACTCCTTCTGCAGCCGCCGCCTCCTCCTCCTCCTGTGCTCCAAGGAACACATCAGAAAAAGGAGGAACATGAAAAAGAGCAAGGTGCCTTTGTGTTTATGAAATCAAAACCTGCTCTGGTGCCAATTCCTTCCTCAGCTTTCCCCAGCTCATCCTCTTCCAGCAACAGACAAAACCAAACACTCCATCCAATGGCCCCTTCCCAGCTCATGTGCCCCAAAATCCATTCCCTTTGTCAGGAGCCAAGAACAGGGCTCAGCACCGTGAAATTCTTTGGTAGAAGGACAAGGCCACCTCCACAAGGAAACTTCTTAGAAGATACAAAATGCAGAGTGTCTGTAAAAGGCTGATTTCCCACCAGAGACCCTCACCCCCCAGAAATCTGTATTATTTGGATGTAACAAAGATGACACAAGCTGAACACTGCAAATTATGGTGCATAGCCACAGGAAAGGAGCTTTGCACATGATCTAAACCCAACTACAGCCCATAAATTCTAATTAAAAGCATTTGGGTTTTCCCTCCTCTCTCTTTGCTCCCCACTTCAGCTTAATTCCAAAGGACTTATTTTTACCCGACTCCCCAGAGCTCCAGGTGCCTCTCTTGAACATTTCACAGCAGTAAAATTAAAGTAGGCAGTGAAATTACTGCTCATTCCCTTCCCTCATTCCCACCTCCCGCTTCCCTGACATTTGCAATCCAGTCTCCTGTCCACTTCTTCCTCCTTTTTTCTCAGTCCAACACTGTTTTAGAAGCAATAAACCTCCTTCCCCAATTCCAGCCACTATTCCACTTCTAGAACTACTTCATTTACTCCATCATGATCTACTTTCACTCCAAAAAACCCCCCATCGTTTACCCTAAACTAATTATTTACCTAGCCAAGAGGTTCCACTCCTTCCCCTAATTATCAGCCATGTGGTAATTCCATAATCCTGGGATAATTTTATAGAATTCAGGTAAAGCTTGTAGAGGAACTGGCATTTTTGGAGGCTTATTTTAAAAAGGTTTAGCTCCACTAGAAATGCCCAGTTCTGATCACTGCATGTTTAGGGATTCACAGCTTCACAGAGAATCCTCTTCCTGCACCTCTTGGGGCTGGAGCCTTCCCAGCTCAGACCTCAAGAAGGAAAGTTCAGAGCTCCTTGGAACATCCTTAACCTGCTCCTCTCCCACCTGCTGCAATGCAGACCCCTCATCTTTCCTTAAACCCACTGCCTCCACCAAATTATTAAATGCCACCAATATTTCCATAATTTGGGGCTATTTTTTCACTTTGGATCCCCTTTCTGTTTCAACTACTGCTATTCATCCACCCTTGGAAATACAGATTTAGTGATGCCTTTTGATGCTTGTCTTTAAGAAGACAGAAAATGAGGTTTTGAAGCAATGTCCACCTGCCCTGAAGAAACACCACTCTATTTTTAAAGGTCTGACTCTTCCCTCTGCCAATTTGTTTATGGACATAAGACATAATCTCTTTTAAGCTCTCTCTTTGCTTGTACTCTGTAGCTTTATGTTTCCTGCCATCTGGCCTCCCAGTTCTTCTCCACCCCTGCCAGATTTCCACTCCTCTTCTGTACCTGGATGATGGGTTTGAATTAAAACTGCCATAAAACCTCTCAGCTGCACAAAAACAAACAGATGCAAGGAGGGGAGAAAAGCCCTGGAAGGATTTTTGAGTGGCTCTGTTTGTTTGTTATTTTTTTCTAAATTGGGATTTTTGAGTGGCTCTGTTTGTTTGTTATTTTTTTCTAAATTGGGATTTTTGAGTGGCTCTGTTTGTTATTTTTCCTGAATTATCACCAATACTTCACTGCAAGTTGACTTGGATTCTTAGATTCCTACAAAATATTCCCCTCACACACCTCTAACAAAACCCTTTGTGCTGTGGGTTGGGGTTTCCTTTTGTTTGGTGGAATTTGGATTTTAAGCTTTTAAGAGCTTTTAGCACTCTCTCATCCTTTAGCATCCTGGAATTAAAACAGAGTGACAAATTCCACCATTCCTGATTTGCCATCCAATATCCACCCCATCCTTCCAAAGGATGGGCAGTAGCAGGCCTGGAAGAGAATTAGTTCACTTTAAAAAGTGATTTCTCTTAAAAGAACCCCTCAGATAACAGCAATGAAGTTTCTGCTTCATAATACAGAGTTGGCCTCCAACATATTTTAATTTTTTTGTTAATTTTTGAAGGCTTATTTACAAAAACTAACTTAAAATAACATGATCTTGCCTCAAGAGTCTCAGGCTAATTGAAGCTTCATGGCTTAAATCCTAAACTGAAATTTCTTCTTTATTTCAGCATTTTGCTTGTCTTAACATCCATTTGCTGAATGTGAAAATGACAATAACAGAGAATTACTGAAAAAAAAATAAAATCTACATCTCCTTGTAGAAACAAACAGCAGAACTCCAAACAGAGTGGGAAGAGAGCTGCACTTCAGAGCTCTATTCTTACACTATTTCCCTTTTTCAGACAACAAAATGCTTCTCCTCCTCAAACAGTCTTGGCTTTCTTATCTCCTCAAACAAACAACAGCAACAACAGAGAGAAAGGAAAATAAAGTAACCAGCCTGGAGCTCAGAAACAGCACTGACCCATTTCATCAGCTCTATGGGAGATTTATTCCCACTTTTTTAAGCCTTTTATTTTTTTAAACAATTTTTATTCATGTCTCCACCTCTTTTCTCATGAGATCCTGGCTGACCTGCAGATGGAAGCTCCCCCAGACAAAAAGTTCTACTTCTGTGTTTAGGATGTGGCTGGAACAACCCAAACCCACCCTAAATTTCTGCTTCTCCAGCAATTCCTTCTGACTAAAAGTCTTCCAAACCACAGCACCTCATTCAAACCCTTCAGATTATTTCCCACAGAAATTCTGCTCCCTGTTTTAACAGAATTGGTGCATTTCTCTCGTCAATCATTAATATTCCTCCCTGAAATGTTCCTTCTATAAACATGATTAGAAAAATACATCATATCTAAACACATGAGATGGTCATGAAGACAACTGAAATTAATGCTCTTTGTATGGTACCTCATCGTGGAAATGCTTTTTCTCTAGGCATGACTTGTCAGCTTTCTGAACCACGGCTTGTAAGAGCTTTTTCCCTGCATTTTTGGGAAGGATGGAAAACTGTGCCCTGCCGTGCCCACGGCTGAGCAGGCAGACGTTCCCTGGGACATGGCTGAAGCTGCTTTGGCCCTCCCTATCCATGTTCCAACCTCCCTGTAGAGCGTTCAAAGAACAAGCTGGATCTCCTGCCAGTTTTCCAGTTCTATCAGAAAACAATTATTGTCAGAGACAATGAAACCATCCACTCTGAAACCTTGCAAAGCTGATTAATCAGGAGCTGCATCTTCTGCCCGTGAGGTGATTTGTTCTTAGAATTTGCAATATGACCCCCAACATCATCAACAGTGCTGGAAAGGACATTAGAAAGTAATAATTAAACAAAATGCTGCTTGGCAATGTGGATGCAGCACCTCTCTGACAGGCAATTACCCTATTTGAAATGGAAATAAGCTGCAGTGTGTATTTTCTAAGGGCAATGTTCCCTGGAACGATGCAAGAGGAAGTCTCCGAGAAGTCTTCTGGAAGATATTCCCCAGGCACTTCTGCTCTCATCTCCTTTCCTGCAGAGCACCTCCCCTTAATACTTCAAATTGTTACCTTCCCCTTCCAAAAGCAAAGTCCCTTCTGCTTTTCTTGAAGATATCCTTGTCCTTTGGAAGGAAGGTGGAGGACTCTTCAGGACATGAAAAACAGTTTGACAACTACATGACTCCCTGGAGTGGTTTAGTTCAGAACACCCATTACTTCCTTATTTTCCCTCTGTGAGACAAGAATTAGGAGAAAGCAAAGCAAGCAAAAAACTTAAAAGAATATAAGAAGTTTATTAACCCTCTAATTAAACCCAAAATATGCTAAACCCTGACATTCCCCCGCTGCTCAGCCTTCCCTCTGCCCCTCCTGCCCGCTGAGCCTCACTGGGCTCCCTGGGAAATGGAATCCCAGGAAAATTTAAAGCAAGAGCTGAAGCACTGGAACCAGCAGGAGTGTTTTAACATCCAGATTGTAGGAGCAGATTTTTCCCCAATGTGAACAGTGAAGTCACAGAACCTGTGCAGATAAATCAGCAGGAGAAGGAGGTTCATTTGAAAGAGGCCTAAAAGCTGCCAGAGCCACAGAGCCCTGAGATTTGGCAAACCTCAAACAGACAATCCCTTGTCTTGCTCCAACAGAAACAAACTCCACGCTTTCAACTGGGATTTCATTGCTGCCCCTGATTCCACAAGGAACGAGGCCTCTCGTCCATCAGGCCACAGAATCCCAGAATGGGGTGGGTTGGGAAGGACATTAAAGTTTATCTCATTCTCTTTTTCATTTTTCAACACTTTCACTACGGCAGTGGGGGAAAAATAAAAAAAAAAATCTGTTACATGTATTCTTTGTCTCCTAAATCTGATGTTTTTGAACTGGATATGAGAGACACAATCCCAGCAGTGATGCATTTTATTGTAAAGAATAATTTTTACAACAATTCTCTTCTGGAATGAGTTGTCAAACACTGCAGCTTCCACATCCCCACCCTCTCCTACAAGTCAGTGTCACGGTGGCTTTCAAAATCCTTGGCAAAAATCTGATTTCTTTGCTTGCTGAGGAAAGGATTTAGCCAGTAAGAGAGGCTAAGTGATTCAGAAGGGCTCAGGAGGGAGCTCTGTAGAGCAGCACAACCCCAGAAACACCTCAGAGACCTTTCCCAGGTCGGTATCCAGCCCTTGGCCTGGCTGGGGAGTGGGATCACAGGGATATTGCCTCCAAGGGTTTCACAGAATTGAAGCATGATTTGAGCTGGAAGGGACCCTAAAAATCACCCAGTGCCACCCCTGCCCTGGCAGGGACCCCTCCCACTGTCCCAGGCTGCTCCCAGCCCCAATGTCCAGCCTGGCCTTGGGCACTGCCAGGGATCCAGGGGCAGCCACAGCTGCTCTGGGAATTCCATTCCAGTCCCTGCCCACCCTCCCAGCCAGGAATTCCTTCCCAAAATCCTATCCAGCCCTGCCCTCTGGCACTGGGAAGCCATTCCCTGTGTCCTGTCCCTCCAAGCCTCATCCCAACACCTTCTCCAGCTCTCCTGGAGCCCCTTCAGGCAACCAAAGCTGAAAACTGACCACAGGAAAAGCCTCTCCAAGGTCCTTTCACCATCACAGATTATGCCATTCTAAAACCAAGGATTATTTTCTGTGCTTGGTATTTTTAAATCCACATTCCACAAGGGCCACAAATGAGGGAAAACCCCCTCACTTTGACATCTATCACTCAAGTGTGAAAGTAACCTTTAGCTTTAACAGTTTACTCAGGACCTATCCTGGTGGTTTTAATTAGCTAATGGCTCACTAAGATCTGCAGTCCCCAAAAGAGCATAATAGTTCCATCAAACGGCTCTGGTTTAATTTCTCTGGTTTTAATGTAGCACACCAGCTCCCAGCCCACATCCCAACTGTAATTAGCATGGCTAATTACTGAAGCTGGAGGAAGCATAGTTGCAGTTGCTATAATAAGTATATTTACTGTATCTCTAAGTACATTACTGATACTACAGAATTTATGATGAAGGCACAGTGAGGAAAACGCCAATGCCATTGAATACTCATGGGATTGGCAGGGAGGGGGGGAAAAAGGGATTTTTATGGAAATAACAGATTTCTCCCATGAATTTGGTGATTTCTATGATCCCAAGTGCTTATGAAATTTTTGTTACATAAAAATCTGTTCACTGGGGGGAAAGAAAAAAAAGGGGGGGGGGGGGAACACAAAAACCCTCGAATAACTGTAAATCACTGCTTTAAAACAACTGACATAAAAGAGGAAGAAAATGTACTTCACAAGCTTTAAACCATGTCCCAATATTATTTTCTTAAATAGAGCCTATAAAGTTCAAAACCTATTAAAAATGGGCTTCACATCTTTGAGATTCAATAATAAATTCCAAAGATGTGAAATCCCTTTTTAATAGGCTTTGGATATTAACAGTAACATTTCCCTACAGGAAGATTAAAGCTGAATTTACAGATCTCTGGTGATTTCAGAGTGAGTCAAGCAGGCAAAACTCCCCTCACCCTGATCTGCACGAGGGATAAAGACACTGAACTCTCTAAATTTGTCTTTCATTGATAAATATTTATTCCTGTCAAAGATCACTTCCATAAATAAAGGGATATTCACTCTTTGCAGTTGGATCATGCTCTCCTGAGAGAAGCAAATGTAGCCATTTAGGTTAACTGGAAAAAAACCCCAAAATTACAAGTTTAGCAGGTGATGCTACAATATCTCCAACATCTTCCCATGATGTTCACAAAGCACATTGAAGAAAAACTTAGTTTTAGTTAAAATATTGAGCAATTTAAGCACATGACATTGGCAAGGAGCATGAGCTCACCCATCAGTGTTTAGTGAAAAGAAAATCTAGGGTTTATGGAAGACTCTTTAGGTTTATTGGAGAATCCTTGGGTTATATGCATGGAAATAACTGCAGGAATGAACCTGAAAATTGTGGCATTTAGGGTTAAGAAGTTAAGCTTAATTAACATTAAGTTTTTCAAGGTGTCAGGAGTGTAAAATTTACTAATTTGCTCATCTGGAGCAGCAAGGAATCATTCCAAATGATAAGCCATTATCAAACTCATTATCAAAGCTGAAAAGAAAATAGCTGCAGAAATGGTAACTAAATACAAGTTCTGACACTGTTAAAGGAAAATATTCATCAAATGCAAATATATAAAAGTTTTGTGTAAAGGAAATAGAATGACTGAAGAGCTGAAGCCCCAAAAGCAGAAATTCCAGCAATTAATATCTTATAACTCCTAAAAGTGCCTAATCCAGCCCCAAAGTCTGTCAGGACACTCACTCCAACTGCAGTTTCGATTTTACCATGAATTTTCCATGAGGAATTCCATCCCTCCACTCCATCTGCTGGGGCGATTCCCAGGAATTTCACCACTGAGTTACAGTTTTGGGGCCACAAAATCATCCCAGCCAACACAGTGTAACTACACCAGCTTTACTCCTAGAGGAAAGTGTGAGTTGTCCCTGACTCCTGGCTGGTCCTGGCACAGCTGCTGAGCCTGGAACTCCCCCAGGTACCTGGGATTCTACAATGCTGCCTCATTCCACCCCTGGGAAAAGCCCAGGTCTGTTGCTGCCCACAAGTGTTAACCCTTGCAGTAACTCAAACTGACACCTGCACAATTCTGGTGTTATTTACCCACAGAGCCAGCAAAATGGAGCTCTGGGGAGGGTGGGAATGAAGCACAACCCTTGTGACTGCCGTGGATGAGCTTTCCATTATTCCTGAAGGCCTTGTGTGGCAGGCTGAAGGTGTTCCTGCAAGAGCACTGCTGGTTCAGGAGAAGAAATCCCTGCTCAGGGGCTGTGGAATCAAACAACACCTTCAGGTGGGCCAGATTAGCAAAGAGGGACTCTCTCAACCCAAGGCCAGGCTGGACAAGGCTTGGAGCACCCCGGGATAGTGGAAGGTGTCCCTGTCCATGGCAGGGTGGGACGGGATGAGCTTTAGGCTCCTTCCAAGCCAAACCCCTGTGGAATTCTGTGAAAGCTGGCTCAAAGGAAATTGTAAAGATATAAAAGACAAAAATGAATAAAAAAGCCAAAACCAAACAAAAATAAAAACCCCCAAAACAACACAACAAAAATCAAGAACCCAACCAAACCACTCTAAAAAACCCAACCAAAACAAAAATCAGTTCCTATCTACAGTTGTACTTCATGTTCTCTAAGTCTGCTTCTGCCAAGGCACCACCTCCCACTGGTTTGTGTAAAACAGCCCTGGAATAAACCCCAAGCAGCACTTCTCACCCCACCCAGAACAAGGCATTTACCACACATTTACCCCACAGAGCAGTGGAATACTCTAAGGAGATTTTTGCAGAGCTGCTGCTTCCCAGCTCTCATCACATTAAGGGCTCACTGATCCCCACTGCCAGCTGCTCTCCCTCCAGGGATTGGCTCCTTCCCTCTTTTCTGCACTCCACTGGTCAGTTATTTTCCCAGAACCCTTGGGATATTTGGGTCAGAACTTACTCAAGGCAGGAGCATTCACTACTAAATCTGCCTTTGATGACTCTCTTGCAAGAGTCCAATATTCTCCCTGAGAGTGTCTGATATCCTGATTTAGTTTCCCCTCTGCCTGGAGCAAGAAGGTTTTTTTCTACCCCAAAGCTTTGCTTGTCACACGTTTCCCTGATGCCAGAGCCTGGGCAGTGCCAGTCCTGCTGCTGGGACACTGCAGCAGCACCTCTACATTCACATTTTGTTCACTGCTGAGCTAAAGGTGTGAGCTTCTGATAAGAGCAACCTCTGAATTGAAGCTCCCAATACCAGCTTGGGCTCCTCTCCTCTGTCTCAGATGGCAGATGAAGACAAACTGAATAAAAGATGTTTTGCTTGCAGTCACTGCCTTTGTGCTTTGGGCATCTGCGTGAAAACTCTACCAAAGTTATTTTTGCAAGAACTGGGACTTTTTCCCTATTAAGAACTTCTTCTGAAGAAGAATTCTGTACTGGAAGGGCAGTAAAATAAAAAATTGTCAAATTGTCCCCACCCTGAATGATTTTGTAATTTAGAATCATAAAGCAATGGCATAAAACCCTGTTTGCACCAAACCCCAACCTCCAAGAAGATACAAAGCCCAAAACTGTATTGCAGAAACACAGAAGGCTCTGCTTTCCACAAAGATCTTCTTTATATTTAACAACAAAGTATTTATCTCACTCCTTGTCCTTACAAGCAGACTCTCTCCATGTTTCTTGCAGGCTCCCTTCAGGTACATCCCAGTATTTTCTTTTTAATTTTATTTTTATGATTACTTTTACCTTCTTGGCACATCACAGGCTGGGACATTTTTATTTCATTATGGCTTGGACAGTTCAGCTCAGTCCCACGAGCTCTGTGGAAGGTGCAGAGCACAGTTAATGGTTTCTTCTGGCATTTCTTTCCTGCACTCTCAGGATCCAACAGGCCCCAGTCCTTGGAATTCTCAGCCCCACGGAGGGTAGGGTGTGATCACTGACCCTCTGCTGATCCTCTCGCCAGAGCTCAGCTCCTGTGCTCAGGAAATTCCCCCTGTGCACTGCATTCCCAGCCCCTCAGCTGCTCCCCTGCCTCCCACCACAAAGCTCACATCAGCAGGAGTTGGGAACAAGGCATGAAAAAAAGAAAAAAAAAAATCCCCACCTTCTGCTGATCCATTTGCACAGGATAAAAATGCCTCTCGTTTTGCCAGCATCATTTTTTTTCCCTGATCACACAAGTTACATCCTATTCCAGCTGGCAGGAGGAGGCCTCACCTTTTCATGATTTCTAAAATAAACCCCAGTGTGAGCAGCTGACAGTGTGAATTTCAAAGCAACAGCAAACACTGCCAGCACTTAAACCTCACTATTCTTGAAAATCACCCATTTGTTTGGTGGAAGCAAATGCAAGCAGATTTGCCAGCTGTGTAATTCCACAGAGTTTTTGTGTCCATTGGGGATTTTTGAAGTTGTTTTAGTCATGAAACCCAGGCTCGAGTTGTTATGGAGCCTGCCCAGGTCAAAGAGAATTTCTGCAACGACTTCAATGGGCACTGGATTAGGCTCCACACAAGATGCAAATTAACTGAGCCTGATTAACAGCAGTGCTGCACTTGAACCTCATCTTGAGCTGGTGTTGGCACTTCAGCAGCCACTTCTTCACTGAGAAGAGCAGCTGCTGAAGAGGGCAAAAATCAAAGAGCAATTTCCTCCACAATACAACTCATCAGAAAAGAAAAAAAACCAACCCTGGAAGAGATCAGCTTCCCCTGAATTCATTGAGCCTCCACTGCAACATGCACGGGAGAGGTGACTGAGAATTTAAGCTCTGCCTCCACATCCCTATGAACATTTGTTGCCCTAAAACTCCTACAGTTTCCTGGGAAATACAAATATTGGCATCTCTGATTGGGAGGACTCTGCATTTAAAATGCAACTCCATTAATTTAATGCTGTAAAACCCTTTTTCACTTTAGGCATGCAACTGACTTAGATTTGGCAAATAATTCAAGCTACCAAAGGCTTTTTTTTTTTTTTTTTTTACCAATCAGTGTTCCAGCCAGGATCTGAGGAGCTGCTCATCCCACCACACTGGCAGGTTCCAATCTGGCAGAGGTCCATGAACAGCCCTGTGTGCAGGATGAGTAATTTCCCTGACTCACAGGGGTGGCTCACACAATATTGCTAAGCAGATGCACAGATTGGGGGCCTCCAAATACACACGTCCCTCTGACAGCTCAGAGACACCCAGAGCCTGTTCACATCTCACAGCTTCAGCAGCTCCAGTCTGGCCTTAAGATATGCAGGGGAAACTGTGCCTAAATCAGTGGGATTCAGGAGGATCCAGCTGGGTGAGGGGGGTGAGGGACACACCTGAAATACAGACACTCCCCAGGCAGAGTGAGCCCATCATGTCCCTTCTGCTGCTCTGTCACACTTCTCCCCGGACTGAAGGCACCAGGATTTGATAAAAATCCCCCAAGAGATCCCAAATTCTCCCTCCATCTTCCTGGTGGGACCACATCAGGGATGGGTTTTCACTGGCAGAAGCAGAGTTGGGCCTGGGTGTTGCTGTGACTTCCTACCCTTGGCTACATCTTCTTTTCACAGACCTCTTTTCTTCCCTTGGAATTCATGCTTGGCTTCTCCTGCTCATTTCCACTTAATTTTTCCCTCATGGTAAACATTTCCAAGACAAACCACACCAGTACAAGTCCAGGGCCTTAAACTGAAGAAGGCTTAGATTAGATTTTCAGAAGAAATTCTTCTAGCACAGGGTGCCCAGAGCAGCTGTGGCTGCCCCTGGATCCCTGGCAGTGCCCAAGGCCAGGCTGGACATTGGGGCTGGGAGCAGCCTGGGACAGTGGGAGGTGTCCCTGCCATGGCAGGGGTGGCACTGGGTGAGATTTGAGGTCCTTCCCAACCCAAACCACTCTGAGGTTCTCAGTGTGCCCTGGACACCTGCTAATTTCATCTATAACAGCGAATAAAAACTGTAAACTTAATTACTTGAGGGAGTATCCTTTTTACTTAACCTCTTCAAACCTCCTTTTTCCCAAGGAGCTGAAGCAGCAAACACATCCTATACAAAAAACCTTTTACCTCCTGAGCTCGTGTAACACCACCCAAATAAAACGAGACATGAACACCTCATTAACCCACCCAATGCTAATAACTGCTTCTAAAGAATATCTTTCTGTATTATCTGGGTCATCATTTGTAGCCATGAGTCATAATTCTGGAATTGTGGAAGTTATTCCAATTTTTTTTCTGGAAGATATAAAGTTCAAGTTATTTGTAAAAGGAACCAAATAGAAATAATGACCGATTAACAAAGTCTGTGAGGGAAGCAAACAGCACAAAACAGAGCTGTGCCTGTGGCTTCCAATTCTGACTTCATTTGCTTCACTGAGGCTCTCTCATAATAAACAGCAAACAGCCAAGTTCACTTGGAAGGAGAATTCCAATATATGTGTTTGCTGAAGAGTGTAATCACATCAGTGGCTGAACTACACGAGAAGGAATATTTCTGTGGGTCACAGACCATTCTGCAGCTGTGTTACTCCACAGAAATTCAGTTTCTGAAACACCTCCCGTGGGGCTGGAGCAGGCAGACTCTGAGCACAGGGAGAGTCCCTAACCCTGAGGGCTTTGCATACAAAACCTGCAGAGATACAGCACCTTCTGATAAGCTCAGGAAATCCTTCATGGCCAGAAGAACCCTTATCTTTCTCTTTCTGATTGGAAATGGTTACAGTAATCACAGACTCTGTGTTGGACTTGTTAAAAATATTAGGGGAAATCTCAGAGTGACCATCTTGAGTTTTACCCATGAAAGAGTTAATTCTCCCAGTCCACAACAGAAGAGCTTGCAATGGGATAGAGCTGAGCTAAAGAAAATCCCTCCAATCTAGAGGGTAAAACGAAGCCCCTGATTGCACAATTAAAATTTCAAAGCACCACACATGTTCCCCATCCCTGGCAGTGTCCAGGGCCAGGTTGGATGGGGCTTGGAGCACCCTGGGATGGGGGAAGGTGTCCCTGCCCATGGCAGAGGGTGCAATGAGATGAGCTTTAAGCTCCCTCCCAACCCAAACCAGTCAGTGATTCTCTCCTCTTCCTACCATAATAATTGGTAGCATTTAAATCCCAGTTTTCACCTCCTCATTAACGGTGATGTTCCCTCACCTTGGAAGAGAAGGGTTAAACCCGGAGCACAGGCTGCAGATTTGGAAGGGAGCACTGTGTGCTGCAGGGAGGCCAGGGAAAGCACATAGTTCATTAAATAATGTGAGTAGTAATGAAGGTTTACACAAATCAAACAGGGGGTTAGGTAATTGTGATGTTGCTCTGTGCTAAACCACCTGTCAGGAAGCACTTCCAGCCGAAGACTCAATCTGCTGCAGAGCCTCCAGATGATTTCTAATTAGTGTAAACTTCAGCTGTGCCACAGAACCAAGGTATTGAAAAGGGATCTGGAGGGGTTTTTGTAGTTTCTTGTATTCTCCTCCTCCTCCTCCTCTCAGCATTGTGAAAATGGGGGTTTTTTTCAAGAGGCTTTGAAGAAAGCTGCTCTGGCAGGAGTGCTAAGGGAAGCCTACCACACTGCTCTGAGGGAAGAGACAGCTGCTCATGGAAACAGAGAGAGGAAAGCCCAGCTCTGAAAAAAGAAGAGTCCTGAAAAGACCCCAGTTTGTCACCAAATGGAATCCAGAAAAGGTTAAGGCCGTGCACACCTCTGCAGCAGCACAAAAGGACTGCAGGCCAACAAACACTACTCATGGATTTGAGGGGCTTTGTTTTAAAATCAAACACATTTTTAATGCTTATCCCAGATAGTGATGGATGCTGCAGTAACAGGACAGGCCAAAAATCACAATTTCCACGTCCCCTAAAAACCCAAGCTATTCCAGGGTGCAAAGCTGAGTAACTCAGGGTGGTCCTGATGAAAGATGCCCCCAGGAGCCACAGCTCCACCAACAGCTCATTTCACAGCAGCAGCCCCACAGCTCTTCATGAGCCAACTGGCCGATGAAACCTGGGCCACATCCTCCAAATATTGTACTCCTTTATTTTTTCATGAAGTAATTACAGGGGTCTGGGGCACCCTGGTGTATTGCAAAGGAGGAAATCACTCCCTCAAATCTATTTAAGACATTATTCAACAGCAACAAGAAACCAAAAGGGCAAAATGAGCTGAGCAGATGGAATAAGAAGGTCCAGCAGAGCACACCACAGAAAATGGCTTTTGCCCACGATTCCAAAGGCCACAGAAAGCAAATTCAAACAAGGAATGGTTTCTAACTAAGAAGCCTCAGGCCGCCCAGGGAAGTGGTGGAATCACCACCCCTGGAGGTGTTCAGAAAATGAATGGATGTGGCACTTGAGGACATGGTTTAATGGTGACCATGGTGGTGCTGGGCTGATGGTTGGACTTGATGGCCTCAGATGTTTCCAACCTTAATAATTCCAGGACTCTCTGGAGACTGAAAACTTTTTTTCAATTAAATAAAAATGCAGAGACAATACTCCTTGCCTTGAAGCTTGGAGGAGAGATTTAAAACACTGGCTAGAGCTTAATTATTTTTTTTTTAGTACCTGAAAACACCCCTAGAAATACAAATAAAACAGAATTCTCCCTGCCCATTCATCCATACCTGAAGCCAACTGAGCCTGTGTGCTGTGCTGCTGAAGCATCCCTAACACTTCTGCTGCACTCCTTTCTTCCTTATTAAGGATAAAATAATAATAAAAAAAGGATTAACAACCAGGCTTGAGAACAGCTGTTCTGATCAAACTTCAGGCCACAATAAAAAGGGGAAACAGCACAAGTCTCTCAAGAAGCCTCAATATGTCAAGTGTACTTCCCTGCCACTGTTAAAGAAAGTTTGCATGAATTTCAGTGTTTGAGTTTAAGCAGTGGGGCAAGGAAAATAATTTTCCTCCCAGAGTTACCCATTTCAGCAGGAAATCACTCGACAGAACAACAATGAGAAGCCATTTGATACCGAGTTATTCAAGTAATACTCTTCCTAACTATTAAACCCCCAAATTCCTTAAGTCTGGGCGATCTGCCTCACCTCAGAGCACACAGAGCCCCAGCAGCAGCAGGTCCCAAACTGTGGCACCCCAGAAGCTGCCCGAGATGCTCTCCCTCCCTGGAAGGCAGTCAGGATGTGTGTGTGTGCTCCCAGCCATGATGGGTTGCATTCATTAACTCAAGCTGCACAGAGAGGATCTCTCACTCAATTAATCTCCAGGCATGGGCACAGCACTTGTGAATCATCTTGCCATTTCTCACTGCTTGGCCACCTATAATTTTGTGCTCCATGCCTGCTCAGAGAAGTGAGAGGGGTGATGAATTGCAGCAGCTCTCGTTAGGGCTATTTTGGCATTCTCCTGACGTCCTACAACAGGGGCTTTCTAATTAAAGCTCGGGAGAGTGAAGCTTCTCTGGTAATAATAGATGTTGTGTGCTCTGCTGAGTGGGTAAATTTGCTCCAAGCAAAGTTTGAAGCTGCCTTTCCCAGAGAACAGACTGGTAAATTATTTTAATAGGTCACTGTGGAAGTTCCTGCATCCCCAAACACCTCCCTGGGAGGATCTGAGTGGATTTTGAGCTGGGCTCTCACCCACCCACCAGGAAATAAAACAGAACACCTGAAAACGTGACAGCAGCAAGGAGAGGCTGATCTCTGGGTCCCCAAGAGTGAGAGCTGTAATCAGGAGCCCGGGGAAAAACACAGTCCCAGCTCCTGCCTCTGCAGGAGCTGTCCCAGCCATCAGCTGAGCCACCCCCCTGGAATTGTGTGAGGCTCCTTCCCCACGGCCCAGGAGCCCTCCTCGCTCAGGAGGCCAAATTATTCCCAAAGATTGGGGCAGGAAAGGGAAGTTCAGCACAGATGGACACAACACAGAAGTACAAAACATCCATTCTAACAGACCTACCTGTATTTCAAGAAATTAAGAGCAAAATGCAAGTCCCACCCTCCTCTTATTTTTTCCATGAAGCTGGAAACAAATTAAGCAGAAAGTCTGGGATATTTTCCTTTTCTCCACACAAGGTGCTGATCTGCTTTACTCAAATTTGACTTCAGAACACAAGAAATGCCACAGAAGGATCAGTCCACAAGCCCTCCTTAAAAGCCTCTACACCATCCCACAAAAAAAAAAACTTCACACCATTTGTAATTTGAAAAAAAACCTCTTTTGTGATTATTTTCAGGCTACTGACTGATATCATCCATAAAATTATCACTTCTTGCAAACAATTCTGATTTTGCTAGTGGCCCTTTATTGAAAAAAAATACAGGATTAATACCCCAACTACACAAAATGATGTACAGCACACCCAAATTACAGCTGTACTAATGAGTTACAGCAACTGGAATTAGTTCAAGGAGGTCTGGAGTTCCTGGAACAAACCAGTTGTGCTCAGTCTTTATCTCCCATTTCACTCCCAACAGGGTATCATAGTCCAAAGACGTAGAAGTGGGAGTAGAAACACAAATATTAGAAAGGAGAATTGTAGAAATAAAGATGACAGTTGCTAATCTCTTCAAGAAAGCTTTTAAATGGGCTCTTACAAGAAATTATTCCACCTACCACATAAAGCAGCACAAGCTTGACTATAAGAAGCAGCTGAGGATGAATTTTAATCATTATCAACCTGGGTAATTATTACAGAAAATGACTTACAAGCTTCATAAATTAATCAACCCAAACAGCAGCTTGCAGTTTTCAGCTGTTCCCAGGCAATACTCCTGTTTTATCTGGAAAGGCCAGAACAGGCAGGAGCACAAGGAGCTGACATCCAGTGCAGAGCTTTGGGGGTGATGGCACCACCCAAGCCCCGAGGCAATCCTGGTTTGGTGGTACCAGAACAGCTTTGGGAACATTCCTGTGCTCATCCCAGCTGCCCCAGGCAGCTCCATGAACCCCATCCTTAAATAATGCTGGCATTTTGGCCCCAGGATACTGCCACAAACCCAGCAGGGCAGAGACAGCTGCAACAGCTCTCAGCTCCTCCACCCCTGCACACGGGGCAGTTTCTACATGTAAATAACGTGTCCTCACTGCAGGAGCCAACTTTTTCCCCTCAGCCACAGATTAGGGACTCTCTAGAATCCTTGGAAAGGGTTTCTCAGATTCCCCGTCACATTTGACAGTGGGAGGAGGAATGAGCCAAACCACAGCTTGCCAATGACAGCTGGAAATTGAGGTCTTGTTAAAAAGCCTGTACCAGGACCAGTTAAGGATGAGCCAGATGCAGAGCCCAGCTCCTCCCCTGGCACAAACCTTCCTTAAAGCCACTGCTTTCAAGCCCTGCATCTCCACACCTCCTTTCTTTTGGGGCCAGGAGGATTTGGACTGCAACTTTGCCAGCACCACGTGAGGAAGATTTCTGCTTTGCAGAAGACAACAATAACCAGGAGTAAGTGACATTTTTTTCCCACATTTCAGCTGCCAAATTACACTGCTACAACATCATGAGGTAAGAAACGGTGTTTAAAATGATCCAGCAGGTTGTACCACCAGCTCCTTGCTGAGGAGATACTTCCCAGCACAAAGATTAAAACTTTCTCTGGTTCTGGTCAACTTAATATGTCTTTATCCTCTGTATTCCCCATTCCCAGTGTCTAGGAAAAATAATAACCTCTGCAGCATATCATGATCCCCAACATCTGCAGTACTTCATCCACACACCGAAACCAGCACGAGATAAAGGAAATTCTGTCAGATTTTCTGTGCTCAGGAAAAGCTGGCAGAGATGGAGAAACAAGGGTAAAAGGGTATAAAACTTTGAAACTCAGAGAGGCCCAAGATGATACCAGGATCAAAAATTACCATCATTTTTCTTTAAGACAACATCTCGAGCACCCGTGGAGAGGACAGGGAGAAAGAGGGGGCACCTTGCTCCTTATCCAACATCTCAAACTCTCCACTGGGGAACTAAAACACACCCTGGCCCAGCCTGCCTCAGACATGCAGCCTGCTAAGGCTCCAAACACAGACAGCACAAGGAAAAGACACTTTCCAGAGGGTGATAAAGTGATGAGAATGAGGACAAACACAAAGATCCCCGTGGTCCTTTTCCTTTCTGCTGCCAAATTTGTGCAGAGGGAGAGAGAAAATGTGCAACATCCACTGGGAGACAGGGAGAAAGGAAGGGCAGGGAAGCAGGGAGTGTGAGGATGAGGAGGCCTCCTGAAGCCTTGATGAAGTCAGAGGGCAAAACTTCAGCAGAAAGACAAACTTGTTGCTCAGCTGATTAAAAACATAAGCACAAGGGGGGAAAAAAAAAACAAAAAAACCACCAAAACAAGAAACACCAACATTTTCTGTAACCACAAGCCAAGCTCCTGTTTTCTCCACAGGAATAAGAAACCAGAGCTTCTCAACACTGATACACAGGGGAGGAGTAATGTACATTTTTTAAATCTCAGTCTCAAATTAAAGTGTATTTTGTGCCTGAAAATGAGGTTATTCATCAGCTTTTTTTTTTTTTTTGCTCAAAATCTGCATACATTAAATAACAACACATTCTATTCCACAGCAGGTAGCAATTATCTGGTTAGTGCCTACCCAAACTGAACCTCCAAGTTTTAAGGCAGAGTTGACATCTACTGTGCTTTTTTCTAACATCCAGCACAGAAGTGAACCCTTGGAAAGAAGGATTTCGTTTCCCAGGTGGCAATAAAATCTGAGTTCAGGTCAGAGCTGCCATAAAACCAACACACCATATTAAAGTGTCAGATTTGGGAAGGAACCCTAAGAAATATCAAACAACTTGCACACAGATGAGGAAATTCTTCAGCCTCTTCTGATAAAGACTCCTGCACAGATTTTTCTTCTCTCCAGCCAGGAAGCTAAATTTTAATTAATTTCTTATCTTTTGATTGAACTAAAATTGATCTTTAATTTTTAGGTGAGAAGAGGAAACACTCAACCATGTTACCAACGTGGCAGGAACATGAGCCTACAGGTGAAGTCCCCACTCACATGACCCCCAGGTTTCTCTCTACCAATTTAAGAGGAATTAAGTGACAACCCTCCATTTTTCTTCCCCTCACTTTTTCCCCCTAAATTCTTGCCCTGCTGGTGATAAGCAAGAAAAAAAATAAGAGTATATAAAAAGCACATCAAAAAGATTATTTGGGAAAAAATAAAGGTATCCATTCAGCTACTGAAAATAAGAACTACCATCAACACAATTTCTTTTTTTCTAGTACATGATCCTTCCAATATTTGCTTTGCCAACACCATTTGTCCAGGACCTAATTTTGCTGTTATATTAATTTATTTCTCTGTATTCAGCAGTCACAATTCAGAAGTTCTGTACCAACTGAGTTGTCAGGTTTTTTTCCTTATACCTCTTACAAAAACATACTCACTGTTTAAAAATGTCTGTGGCAGAACACATGGACATTAAAAAAAACCCCAAAACATTCAGGGCTTTAAAAAAACAACCTCAAAGTCCAACCCAGTTTTGCCCAGTTATTTAATTGGTTCAGAATTAAGCCAATTCATTAGGAGCAACAGATTTGCACACTCCATTTGAGTGCTGAGTTCCTGCCTCCACAAAGACCTCCTCACACAACATTTGTTAATACAAAACATTTCTGCAAACAAAACCATCAAATGACAAAAAAATCTGAATATGGAAATCGCTTGTGGCTCATTTTGCTGTAGCACAATTCATCACACACCACTGGGAGCAGGAAGGGTTTGGTTGTTTTTAGTTTGGTTTTTTTTATGTTACCAGCAGTGAGAAGACTTGCAAAGCCCTGCATCACTTCTCAGGTGGTTTGGTCACATTGGGGTGGCCTCCTCACCACTCCACTTTCACCCTTCCTGCACCCTGTTGGTCTCCAAGCAGTGAATTTGCACCCCAAGACTGTCTCAGTGTCTCTCTTCAACCTCAAACACAGTTCAGGCTCCAGACCTTCACAGGCTGAGGATTTAATTCAATGAACTCCTTCAGCTGCCTTCCACGGAGCAAGAGACAGCCCCGGGTGTTTTCTGTGGGAATAAGGCAGCAAAGAGCCCCAGTGGGTCCCAGCCCACCAGCGAGTGCTGGGGCATCTTGGACAAACATTCTGGACTCTGTGGCTCTGTAATTACAGCCCAGGGGCTCCCTGCTAACTACACTAAAACTCTCTGCCCCTCTGGATCTGCAGGACACAGCCCAGCAGCAGTTTCCCAAGGCTCGTGCTTAAGCCTGTTTTAAATTTGCATTTCTTCCCCTGCCTCTGAAGAACACGGGTGAGGCTTCAGCAGATTTATCCAGACTCCCCAAGCACGTTGTTCCAGCCTTTCCCCTGCTGCTTTTGCTGCCCAGCTCCCACAGCTGCCTGCTCTCCTTGGCAGCAGCCAACAGCATTCACACAGCTTGGGGGTTTTGGGGTGTTTAGGCTGGAGAAAAGGAGGCTCCAGAGAGAGCTTCCCGCATTTTACAGCTCCCTGGAAGGAGCTGGCATTAAGGTAAGTGCCACTTTCTCCTTCCAAGTAACACAGGATGAAAAGAAATGGCCCCAAGTCGCACCAGGGAAGGTTTAGATGCAGCATCAGGAAAAATTTCTTCCCAGAAAGGGATGTCAAAGCCAGGATCAGTCTGCCCAGGGAAGTGGTGGAATCACCATCCCTGAAGTGTTAGAAAAACATGTGGATGTGGCACTGGAGGACACGGGTCAGTGATGGACGTGGTGCTGCTGGGTGATGTCTGGACTTGAGGATCTTAAAGGGTCTTTTCCAACCTGATGGATCCCATGATTCCATCCTGCCATTTGGATGGGTTTTCCTGAAACTGCATCACAAGCCCCCTTCCCTACAGCACAGCACAGCCCACACCTTCTCCAGGAACAGGACATACCCAGGGTGAGCTGCAAATCTGTGGGGCTGCACACCAACTGAGAGCATTAAACAGAAAATATTAGGGACTTTGTGACCTGAGCAGCATTTAAATGTCAAATTGCACAGTAAGAGATACAAAGAGGAGTTAGAAACAATCCAAGAGGAAGGGAAAGTTCCAGATTTCTGTGCTTCCCGTGGAGCTGCTTCACTTCCCCACACACGAACTTTCCTCTGGCCCAAGACCCAATAAAACATGTTGCAATATCTTCATGTTGTGACAGATTTATTTTTCATTCAACACACACCTTCTGAGAAGGTCCAACCCTGACAGTCTGGCGCTTGCATCACCTCACAGCACTGAAAACTCCTCCTGACTGCTGCAGCTCCGTGATTCATACTGGATATTCTTTCTTATCTATAGAGAAAACCTTATAAATTATACACATTTCCTACCCCACTCTGTCTTTATTCTGCCAGGGGAAGGTCATCTCAGTTGTTTACATCAGAGAGAGCAAAGTCCCAATGAGGAGCAGACAAACCTGTGTGTACACACAGCCTTAATCCCCTCCACAACCCTAGATCCACTTAAATCACTTTTTATTAATTTCTATTTTTATGCTCTTTAGGGAATAACAGGGGACATCCTGAATAATGTATATAATTCCATGTCCTCTGGAATGCCAAAAAAATTAGACTTTTTCGAGATACATTAAGTAGCTTAGTACCAAGGCATGGCAATACATCAGCAAAGCCATTCCACTGAACAACAGGGGGAAAATCATGGACACAGCGCTGAAATTAAGAAAAGGAACAGAAAAATTCTTCCATGTGGTGACTGTTTAGGGCATTTGAAAATACCTGGCAACTCTCAAAGCTGGAAGATGCTGTTGGGGTCTTTGAGGGATGCACAGCTTGGAGGGGGCTGGTCAGAAGTGGCAGCTAAGCCATAGAAGACCCCCTTGGACATGACCTGGAGAACTTTCTGTCTCACTCTGGTGGGTATTGGGTGAAGTCCAGACAGGAACAAGATCTGGGACTCGACCAAGAACCCAACACAGACGAAGGCAGATGCTCCCTCCCATCATTTATTTACCCAAATTCTATTTTGCTCCGTAACTGCTGCTCTCTCCTCCTCAGTACTCACATCCAACACATTGACCATTCCCAAACCACCTCCAAAGCCATTAAGCCTCTTCAAAACCCAATATTTCTTCCCCAACAGTCAAAAGCACAGATTGGCTAAAAAAAATTGTTTTGAAAAGTGTTCCTTCCCCTGGATTGCTCCAACCCGGACATCTCACTTAAAAAGACATTCTGTAAACCTTGCCCATCTGATGCAGCCCAGCTGAAAGGATCATTATTTCCAAAAGCAGGGGAAGGAATGGCTGGGCCATGTGTTTAATGGGCAGCTCCACAACAGCAACAGGGGCATTACCTGGTGGATGAATCACCTCATTAAACAAAGCAAGATGCACCAGGAATTTCAGATCAAGGCCCAGAGTTCCCTTCACTGGCCCTGAGTTTTGCAAGAACATGATTAAAATGAAATGCAATCAGAGTGTCCTGACTCCAGCAAGGTTTTTATTTTAATTACTGATGCACAATTGAATTATAATGTGTATTTGGCATTCTAACATTATGCTTGTTGTGCAGTGAGTTGTTCACTCTTTCACTTGGTCTACCATAAAGCTCAAGCAAAAACAAAGGGTAAATTCTTGAAGTGAAAACACAGTGTCACGACATTCCTTAGGACTGAACTTCCTTCCATCCCCCCAATAAACACAGAATTTTCCTACCAGCTGCAAACCACAGAGTTCAGATCATATTCTTGCATAAACATTCAGCCCTGACCAAAATGCAGCCACCCACAACTAAAAAACACAGATGATGCAGCTTTCCTCAATACCAGACCAACACTTGGACCAAATTCACCACAACTTTCCTCACAAACTTCCTTGGACTTTGGAATGAACTCTTTTCTTTTTCCCCATGCAAGGGAAGATCCTGTTTCTCTATCCTTGATGTGCATTTGAATTTCCTCTTAAAATTCATGAGGTTCCCATTTCTGAAGGGCTACTTTGTAAAGTCAGTGTTCCACAGCCACCTGTTGTGAGGCAGAAAGGAGAGATCCCACCAGTCTCTTTTATTAACTTTTATTTCATCACATTATATTCAAATTAGAAACTAAGATGGCTTATGAATATTTCCTTTTGAATTAAAAGACCACTTTCTCATGTGAAATGGAGTTTATGGTAATTCAGAGCTTATCTGCACAGTGTGGTGTCTTTGTCCTGCCTTAGATAGATAGTCTGTGCATCACATACCTGATAACTGTCTTGGGACTTAACGTGGACTCAGCTAACTTTAGTTTTTAAGTTTTCTCCACACAGTGTTTGTTAATCTCTCCTCAAATTTTCATACCAGATGAAGGAGAAATTTTAGAGGTATTGAATCAGAAAAAAAAAATCAAGTTCTTCTCCTCCTTTCAAAGTAAAATTTAAAAAAAAGGCAGTAACTCTCATCATAACTCTTGCACACCTGAACTCACAGCCACTTTTTAAACTCCATGGACCACCTTTTCCTCTGGGAATCTTTCCACTGGCATTTGGGACACCCACGTGTCCTTCCCACACAGCACATTCCCACCACACCTGGACCAAGTCTCATATTTAAAAAGTGAGGGCTCAGCAGGAAAAACCTGAAGCTCAAAACCCCCTCCCCATTTAAACACAGGAGCATCAGCACCAGCCATTGCCATGGATGTGACACCACCAAACCTGCTGGCCTGGGCCAGGGCTCAGCTCCAGGAGCTCATTTCCCTTTCCTGCCCTGGGCCCTGAGCTCCAGCTCTTCTCTTACACACAAATTTATCATTTTATCATTACAAGCTCCCCAAGAACACCTCACCAAGGAAACAAGAATACACATTAAGAACTTTAATTTCCCTCCCTCTTGCATCTTGCCTGGATCAAAAAGCAGTCACTGCTGACTGAAATGAAAGACCCAGGCACACCTTCTGTGGCAGAACAAAACTGCTTTTCTCTTCACACAGGTTCCATGCATCTGCCTCCCAATCTCCAACAGCTCAGACACCACAAGCCCTTCTTTAATCTCCATGGGCATCCTCCTGCTCCTCTGATAAGACAATTCCTTCTCTGTGCCTCTGTTTCCTGTTGCACACCACAGGGAGCCAACTCCTGCCACGTCTCCTCGCCTTAGAACACCACCAATCCACACCATTTCTGGCCTATCTTTTACTCCACTTTAAGAAAGTGCTCTGTAAAAAAAAAAAACCACAACCCTGCACTCACCTCTCTGTCTCCAGCTGAACTTTCTCAGTAGCCCAACATTTTGTCTCCGTGGGTTGTGGCCATCTCACTCCCCATTAACCTTATATACCTGATTAATCCTCTGAAGGCTCCTAATTACCTAATTAAGATCATTCAAAGTCTCATCACTATCACGTGGTCTCCTGGTTACACAAAGAAAAGCCAAACAGAAAATAATCAAAGAAAAATATCAGGATTGCTCTTGGTTTAGATTTATCACCCAACACTTGGGTGTTGACTTACACTTGTCCACATCAAGTAGAACAAAAGCAGGGAAGGGCACATTATGTTTTCCCCCCTCTTCTGAAATATTTGAAATTATCCCTGTTCCTCCAAGTTCTCTCAGGCAGCTGACAAGCATTTAAATAATGTCTCATGAACAAATTGAAAAGCTGGGAGGAGCAACATGTGTAGGGATTTGAGGAACTGAAACAAGGAGCAGCTCTGCAGGAAAATGAATTTAATTAAAGTTACTCATGCAGGCTCTCAGCCTTAGAAATCTGGAAATCTGGAAAATCATTTCCCTTTCAATTAAGTCTGTATTTGTCATTTTGGGAGAGATAAAAACAAATCCCCACTGACCAGGTTTTCCAATAGTGAGAAATGAGGAGAAACTCGTAACGTGGAACCACGAAATGTTTAACAGAAAAAAAATTCAGAAAAGCCAGTGAGTATCTACAGACCTCCAAGTCCCACCACAGCCAAATGGCTCCTTTTTAAAGTTGAAAGTACAGCTGTACCCAGTGGAGATGTTTCAAGGCAGTGTCTGTGTTCTGACTAATACCCCGAGGAGGACTCATCCCCTCACTCCCACTCCTTATGCAATCACTCCCAAAACCAAGGTTTCTCACAGAGGGTTTTTTAGAACATCTGAATTAAGACACCTGAGCTGAACTGCCCTCTCAGCCCCCTTCCTGCAGCACTGTCTGGAGCCTGCAGAGCCCCACCTCCCACCTGCCAGTGTTCACCACCAAATACATCAAAGGTGCAGAAGGGGTGAAAATGCTGCTGCTAAGCCATTGATTTTAGGAAAAGTTCTGGACATCCCGTTCAGCTCCTTCCTGAAGATTCACACAAGGAATCCTGACAGAGGTTCCTTCGGTGCTGCAAACTGAGGGGAAAGGCTTTTTAGGACAGACCCAAGTTAACCCTGCTATATCCAAAGGGAGCTTCTGCTGATGGAGATGCCATCTCTGAATTCCATTCCTTCCTCTCTCCTCACTGGCAAGGAAACTTGCAAGGAGCAGGGCTGAACTCCTGATTTCCAGCCTTCACAGTCCAAGTATTTCCCCTCTGCACCACAGAGAGCAGCAATTAATGATCAGCTGTTCTGCACGTGCTCCAAAAATCCAGCACTAATTCCAGCAAGGGGGATCAGGGGCTCAAACTCTCTCCTGCTCAGATCTTCCTGAGCTGTTTTGTGGTAATCACACACAGGAGAAACAGCTCCCAGCAAGCACTCCCAGATGTGGCATTCACAGCATTCCGGGGCATCAGCTGGGGTTTTTTCCAAAAATCAGCTTGAATGAAATCAAAGGCAAGGCAAAGGTTCTCAGTTTTTCCCCCAGGCAGAATTCCCACTGAGCTCAGCAAGGACTGAATCAAACTCCTGAAGAGCTGATTTGAAAGCAGGGATGCAAGGCTGGGATTTATCTGTGCACACACACATAAAACCCCACACCCTGCCTGACCTGGCAGTGAGTTATTCATTCAGAAGGAATCCAAGGCTGTCACTAAAAAAAGCTTCAAAGGGTGGAGAGGAACAAATATTTCACCTCATTCACCTCGGAACGGTGGGAAGAGTAACTGGGAGTGATAGCTGCAGCAGTTCCAGCAAACCATGCACAGAGCCAGCCTTCCCTCCAGGACATTTAAAACCTTTCAGGAACCTCACTTTGCCACAAACGAGGGCCACTTGTTAAACAAGCAGGGCAGTGAGTGGAATATTTGGGATTTTATTCCCTCTTCCATATCCTCTGGTCAGAAAAATGGCTGCAGAAATCTGTGAGGGGATGAAGTCTATAAATTTCATCAGATCTGTACAACTTGGAACTCTCACTGTCCATGGAAATCCTTGCTGTAGTTTTTAAGAGCAGCCTGGATCCTTAATAAAGTTTGGGGCAGTGTCCTAATCCTTGGCTAAGAGAGATGGAGCCACACCAAAACAATCTGGGGGATAATTTTTCCAAGTTATTGACTACAATGAGAAAAAAAGCAGCCCCATTCTTTTCCCTCTTGGATTTAATGCAAATAACACAGGACTGTGAAGATAAGGGTAGAGATAGAAACTTCTCTTGACATTTAGTTGGGTTGTAGCATCCTATCCTGCAATACTCCACAAGGTCACAATCCTGAAAGCCTCCAGAAGTCCAGATTTCATCCGATTTCCAGCTGGCACAGGGAAAATTCCCCCCATTGTCTCCTCTGAGCGGTGTGAATGCTTTGCACTTGAAGGGCTATAAAATCAGACACCATTTGCTCATTTGGCTCATTCCCTGTTTCTCTGGGACAGGAATGTCCTGCAGAGCTGCCGCACTGGGCAGGGTGGGCAGCACGGGACCCCACACGGCCCCAAGTACGGAGGGTAAGATGGAACCTCCCGCTTTATTGGCAGCAGAGCTCATCAAACACGACGAGGAGGGACAGGTAACTGCTCCAGACGGGAATTACACACCTTCCCTCGGGAATGAGGATGTTAAACAGGGTGGATTGCTGGTCCAAACACAGGGACTGCCTCAGAGGGTGACACAGCCCTCTGTGGGTGACCTGACACACAGCCTGAGTCCGGCTTCGAGTTATCTGCCTCCAGAGCTGTTTGCCTCAGGAGGCTGCAGAGACATCCCTGGAATGGGAATTCAGCCCTTGCCATGTTCCAGGGCCTGCTCTGAGCACAAGCAGAGCAACAACCACACTCTCCTCTCCTAAGCCTTAATGAGCCAGCCTAACAGAAATTCAGTTTCACATGTGGACGTTATTCCACAAAATGCTTGACCTGACCCCCCTGAGATGTTCGTTGCTGAGTGTAAGAGAGCAGTTTATCAGGTTGTGCTCTTCCCTGAGTGCTTTCACACTCACAGGTTTTGTTTGGACTGTTGGGAGCAGTTCATTAGCATCCCAAGATGTCCACGATCCCTCCCTGCTCAGCCACACGGATTTTGACAAACAATTAATCAGGACTCAGGACTGCATCTGCCTTGTGTTTACAGCCAAGGAACGAACTGGGTTGAAAACGCATCTGAAAGGATAATACTTCAAGCTGATGACTTTGTGGTTGGGCTTTGTTTTCCTGGAAGGAATCTGCTCACAGATCATGTTTGAGAGACCCAACAGACAGGGAATTGATGAGCTTTTAGGAAAACCAAACATATGGTGCTTGCTCCGTTCCATCTATCTGGTGATCAGTCATTTAGCATTAAAGGCACGAGAAAATTTGGCCAGCTCTCCAAGACATGACATCTGAGGAGATCAATTACAGCCTTAATTTAGACAGATTTTGCAATGCAATTTTTTATTTCCTATTACATTGTCTTTCCTGTTCCGTGGAGTTTTCATTCACTCCTGTGGAAAATGAGACCAGGATTCTTCAAACATTCTGTAGACGTAAAACAGCAATGAGTTTAGGGAATGAAATGATGCATTAATGGAGACACTGACCAGTAATACCTCCACGTTGTCCCGTGTGCAATTGTTTGGCCAACACTGTATAAAAGAATGTACACTAAATTGTTATTTTAGTACTCTTTTAATTAAAGCCTCTCAGAAGAGTTCCCTTTTCCCAAATCTCCATCCCAGAGGAAAAAAGTCCATTCTGGATGCACAATTCCAGAAGGGAGGTCAGGGTCATTTTCTGACAGGCTGGGGACACAGGGACACTCTCAGGTAACAGCTCCAAAGCCCAAGATCTGGCAGAGCAGAGGGACTTGGAGAAGGCCAAACTTTGTTCAAACCTGCTGAAGGAGCTCTTGCTCTCACATTTCCTGCATGATTTGAGTGCCTTCCTGAAGTTAAATTTAGAACTGAGACACAGGAAATAAGGGTGATGACGTGGCAGCCATGGAGAGTCGAGTAAGTATTAACAGACAAAAAAAATATATATTCACAATTCCTATTAAATATCTCGCCTCTGTTCCTCTCCTCAGCCCTCTCCAAATCCCTCCCGTGCTGCAGCACTCTCCAAGGGCTTACAGGAGATCCAGGCAGCATTTCCCCACCCGGTCTACATTAGGAGAACATCTTTAAAATAACAATTTGACCTCACTGTGCCATATAAAACCAGTTAATGCTTGTCTGCCAGCACCTTGCTCTGTGTACACATCCCTGCTCCTGTTCCCAGCACAAAACCAGATTTCCTAACGTCACATTTATTACTGAGATGTAGAACAGTGAGAAATTATTAAAGACCTGAAAAATCAATTTAGGCATTTTAACTCTGAGCTCAGACTCCTCAGCTCCTGCAATTTGTGTAACACAAGACGCTGCTAAGACGGCTCCATAAAGTGAATTACAGCAAATAATTTCTTTGTTCAGCTCCAATATGCTCCGAAGATGGATTCTATATTATATTACAGCAAGGGGATTTGGCATTAATACTTCAATACCAAAGAGTTGGGAAAGCAGGCAAAACTGTGGCAAACTGCACAAATCAGGGTTTGCTCCTTGTTTGACTGCACTAAACTTGCTTTAGAAGAGCATTTGAGTGAGAAGCAGTTTTAAAAATGAGTATTTAATTGAATTTCCCATCCGATGTTTAGGAGGTTGGGGCTCTGGGATTACCATTAAATATCGGGTTTGATGTCAGAAAACTGCAGATGAGAAAACCGAGTTTATGTAGCAAGTGTGGGTGGGTTTTGCTTGTTTGTTTTTTACTTCAAGCTCTCCTTGGTTCATTTACAGAGTCCCCCATTCTGCAGAGATGATATTTTAAAAGCAGCTTCGATGCTGTAACACAGAGCCCAATCTATGGTTCAATATCTGCAGTCTGGGAGCCTGACATAAAAGATAAGAAACAGATGTAGGGTGAGATGAAGAAATGTGTCTATTGAGGAGTTTCAGCGTGATTTGGCACAAAAATAATTGAAGTCAATATGCAGAAAGCAAAGCTGTCAGCAAATTGCAATGCTTGACTGGAGCACAAATGTCTTTAAAAAAGAGGAATTCTGTGGAGGCCATACGTGGTCTACCAGTTTAAATAGGTTAGGAATGCATTACAATTCGGCTGCTTTGCTTCAACCAAAGTGTTCACCCTGAATGCACAAAGAGAAAAAAACATTTATTAAATTTGAACTGTAAATCCCCCACCAGAAACTCCCGGTTACGGAGCTGCTGGGCCAGGGCTCCCCAGTAAGAGCACTGGGACCAGTCCCTGCAGAATCCCTTCCAGGGAATGCAGGGACACACAAACCCAGTTCCTCATAACCAAGAATCCAAACACTTTTCAACCCAAAAAGCTTTGCAACATCCGGAATTTTGCCTCAAAATTTCCTAAAATGAAGTCTTATTTATTCCAAGTTTGACTCAATAATGCCTTTCTGGAGTCTTTGATTAAGTCCCTCATCCCAGCTTGTGTCACCTCAAGCTCTAAGAAGTTAAAACTTTAAGTTAATAGCAACCAGAAGGCAAATACAGAAATCCAAATGCTGCCAGGAATATTTCCTCACCCAGATCAAAGCATTTTTTTTTAATCTTATTTTTTACACTATCATCTTATCCTCTTATTATTGTTTATACTAATGCCTGAATTCCTGGAATTTTCAAAGACATGAAAATCCAAGTGACCAATCCTTTACCACATGAAGAGAATTAACCAGAAAACTCCCTGTGGAGCATCCCTTAGCCCCAGTTGGTCATGGTGCCAACTTACTGCTCTCCAGTAAACACTGATGGCTCAGTTAAAAGTCTTCAACTTTTTTATCATTTCACTCAATTCTTGCACGTTTTATTCCCAGTTTGCTTTACCAATCCCATTTTGTTTCTCTTAGAAATATTTACAGAGGTTTTTTAAAGTCTTCTTCCAGCAGAAGTGCTGTGTTTGCAGGGTTTGACACCACAGGCAGAAAGCAGTGATTGGGACTCCCTAATTCTTGAGGCCTAATTCCATTTACACGGGGATGGGAGAGGAGCAGCTCAGCCTCCCAGAACAGATCCATCCATTCCTGCATCCAGAATAAATTCCACATTCACCTTCCCTGTGATTTGGAGACGTTTTTTGTAGACATTTAAAACTTGACTGTAGATTGAAACAGCAGATTTGAACACTTTTTATTGTTCAATCAAAAAAGGAAACCGAGTATTTTAAAAACACATTTGATCCATTTCATTGTTTTCTTGCCTTTTCCTTGGAAGCAGGAGTCAGCCTTGGCTGCTTCCCACAGATTGCTTTTTTTTTTTTTAAATTTAATTTAATATCAGGTCACCAGGAGTTGTGGATCATTCCCTGCTGCTTGAGGCAGTATCAAACAAGCTCACACACTTTTCTAATTAGCTTTGTTCTTCCGAGTGGTGAACTTGTTCCAGGCCCATTACAGACAAGTTAATTGTTATCTTAACAAAGAAGAATGAATTTGCAAAAGTAACACTTGTCTGTGTTCCACACACCCTTTAAGGCTCACACTGGTCTGAAAAGTCATTGCAAAAGGATTTTGGCATTGCTTTTACTTACCATTCTTATGTTTTAGTTATTATTTATTCAACAGCCAATAATTGCAGCTGCCAGGTTACAGCACTGCCACTGCTAATTCTTTATTTATTATTTACTTATTCTTTTTCCTCTTGGAAAAGTGAAACTTGATATTTCAGCAGCCTCTATAGTTTAGCAGCCTCAAAGTTCATTTCCTAAGTCCTGGGGAAACAAGAAAGGTCTGAAGATGTTTAAAACTTGACAAGTTTGGGAGTGAACTTGTGAAACAGAGCCCCTTCAGCCCCACACATCAGAAAGGGTCATTTATGAGGCATCACTGGGGAAAAATTCAATTTAAAGACTTGTACCTCGATGATTCTGTGGTTCTACCAAAACTCAAGATATTTTTACTGGTAAATACCAAAATATTTCTGTGACAGCCACTGGATGAGCAATTATCCATCAGTTTTGCTCCCCCCAAAGGAGCTGCAGCACAATCAGCCTTAGGAAATGAACCCAAGATCACAGACACTCACCAAGACACAGCACCCAAAAAGCAGTTCTAAATTCCTCAGGATTTTACTGTATCCTAGAAGAGAACCTGGAAAGCAGTAATCCCAAAGTCTCAATATTTGATCGTGCTCTCAATAGCTGTGGTGATAGCACAGCGGAGGGATGTGTGTGAAGCAAAGAAAAGAGAATTAAATGTGAAACAACACAAAAGCTGAGGAGTTCAGAGCCAGCCCTTACCAGGAGCTGCTTCTTCTATAATTAGGCAAGCACAGAAAGAACAATTACATTTGCCTGAACCAATCTAAGTGATTAAAGCACTTTAAAAAAAAAAGGAAAACTGGATTTATGATGCTCACATTTTCTTGGAAGCAATTCTCCTTTCTCCTTTAATTCCCTCTAAAGCCTTTGGTCTCAACACAGCCAATAAACTCAGGTTTTCACATTCAATGTTCATGAAAGTGACAAAATACAAACACTAATATTGTGTTCATTTCTCTTCAAATGACTGGAAAATCAGCACTTAATTCCTGACTGGTACCAACAAAAACCTGAGTTACACGCCTGGCTCGGCTTAACAAGTGTGAGCACAAATGTTCCCTCCCCTGAGAAACTCACCCCAAAATAAAATGGATTGTTTGGCTGAACTTTGGGAATTTCTGTTTTAATAAAGTTGTGTTGCAGCTTTCACACGCCACCTGCCCAACGGCAAATAAAGATCTAATTAATTAGTGTTTAATTAGTGACCATCTTCATAAAGCTCCTTTGGCATTATCAATCCTGCAGCAGAACTTTCATTTCCGTGAGTCCTGGAACTGCAATTCTAGGAAGTTTCTCCTCTTCCTCCAGCTCTCAATCTCAATCAAAAGTTAAGGAGAAACCCCAAAATGTGGCCCAAAAAAACCCCAAATTTACATAAAAGTACAGTAAAAAAATTTAATTTTGAAAGAGAAAGCAACCTTAGCCCAGTTCAACCAGAATAAGAGAGGGGAGTTAATTTGTATTAAGTTAATTGGAAAGTCCCTCTAAATTCACTTAAATGCTTCTGATAAGAAGGGGAGGAGACTTGGCATTACTGATCCTCTGTTAGAATTTAAACTCCATAATTCCCAGGACTGTTTTCCTTCAAGAAGTTCTGACAAGAAGCTTGTCCTCTTCCTCCAGCTCTCCATCAGAGAAGCCAAGAAGAAACCTCCAAATATGGTCCAAAACCCCCAAAATGTACCTAAAAGTACATTAAAATAATTTAATTTTGAAAGATAATGCAACTTTAGTCCAGTTCCATCAGGACAAAGAAAAGAGGAGAGGGGAGTTAATTTTCATTAAGTTAATTAGAAAGTCCCTCTAAATTCACCAAACGTTTTTGGTGAGAAGGGGAGGAGAGCAGGGATAAATTTCTTTAAACATCCAGTTGTTTTCAGCTGATAAAACAATATCAGGGGAAGTCTCTTCCCATTTAGATGCCACAAATTCTTAAAAAGTAAGAGGTGAAAAGTTCCTCCAACTTCCAGAAGGGGAGATGAGAAGAAAGGAGTTGATGGATTCTTCTCTAATAGAAGGGAAGTTCCTGGTAACAGAAACCAGAAAGTTGATTTGTCTATGAAGCAAAGAAAAAGATTGCAATAAAAATTTGTATATTCACCTTCCTGTTAATTCATAGATGTAGGAACCACACCACCAAAATAATGCCCCCCTGGAGGGTTTGAAAAGGAGAAAAAATAACTCGGCTGAGTCTCAATAGAAGGAAAACATTGCAAAAATCCCAACTAATTGAGCTTTTCAAAATTAGATCAAAACAAGCAAGAAATGAAATGCCCTGCTTTTGATTTTTTACAGCTGTATCCCCCACTGAGCCACCTTTGCAGGGAAACATCTTCTGCATTTTATATTCCAATTAGTACATTAATCTTTCTCTGATTATTTATCCACATTTAAAAAAAAAAAAAAAAAAGAGTTTCCTTGTTCCATTTTAACTTGGAAGTGCAGAGGAACGGGGAGAATACTCCTGGGCATTTCCAAAGGGGATGCAGGCACCTCTGTTCCTCTTCAGACAGACCAACCTTCTGAAATTAAGATTAATAATCACAGGTACAATGAGAAAAATAATTGTTTGAAGCTTGATTATTCATAAAAAATGGGAAAAACACGGCTTTTTTTTGGTTTTCCTTAATGCTACTTCCTCCCTTGTCAGAGATAGGTTAGAGAATCCCACATGGAACATGGATCTTCTCTTTCTAATTCCATCCTTAGGAAAAAAAAATCATCAGTGCCAGTTTTACAGAAATTCTTGTCTGAAACCATCAACAATAAATCACTTCTATCAGGATCTTCAGCATTTTAAGAATCTCAAAAAGTAAACCTGTGGTGTTCAGAAATCTCAGGACGACAACCAACCAACTCTTCTGGAACAAACATCTGGATTGAATTCTTCACAGCAGGGCTGGTCAGGCATTGGCAGGGGCCTTTGGGAGTGCCCACCCCTGGATTGTCCAAGCACTGACTGGGCTCCAGTCTGGCTGAACTGGTGCTGATCAAATGTTGGACTGGATAATCTTGGAGGTCTTTTCCAACCTCGATGATGCTGTGATTCTGTGAAATCCACCCTAAATCCCTTCAGCACCTGGAGACAGGCAACTCTCAGGTCTGCAGCTGAGCAAATCATTTATTCTAAATCCTCCTCTCTCCATATTATGTGGAAGCAGATGGGGACGCCAACTAAACAAACATTAAATGAGTAATTCCTGCCACGTCCTTACAGCACCAACAAATTCCAGGTGAGAAACCACAAGTTTGAGGCAGCTTTGAGTGAGTTTCTTGATCAAATAGCTCAGGTCAGTCGTGACCAGAAGGATGTGGGATCCCCCTGGGAATACTCCCAGTCTATAAAGATTTTTATAAAATGCACATTTATTCCATCAGCACAAAATATTCATGCTTGCCTTCAAATGAAGCTTTTTTACAGCACTTTCCCAGATGAGTGATTAAAATAAAAAATCAAAATCTCACCATGACACGCCAACAACTTCCCTGTAAAAAAAAAAAAAAAAAATCTGATTCCTGTCAGTTGTGAGCAGCTGAGGTGATTTGTCATCTGTAAAGCACGGTGATAAAACACCATGATCACACAGGTCTTCAAAAAACAACTTTCAAAGCGCTCTTCAGAGCGTGCTTTGATCAAAATGTTTACAAAGCAGCAGCTTTACAAGAGGTTCCTGAGCATCAGGCTTGATTAGGGTTATTTACCACCACAGCAGTGGCAGGGATGCACCTATGGAGCTCCACATACTCAGTATCTGAGCTTCTTGTCTTGCCCTCAAAAAGAAAGCTCTCATTAAGCTCAGAAGACAAAAGACAATCTCCGAGGCTTCTAAACTTATTCCTCAGGAAAGCCTGGAATTATAAACAGAGGCAGAAAAAGGGTGTTGGAAAAGGGTGTGTAACTCTAATCTCAGTGCAAAAATACAAGAAAAGGAATAATACGAGTGCTAAGAACTCACAGAACATGATTTAACAGAGCTATGGCTGATTGTGGCAGCAAAGCATGGATGGAATCATTCAGGGAAACACCTCCAAGATCATCAAGTCCAAATTTCAGCTGAATACCCCCAAGCCCCCCAAATCATATCTCAAAAAAGCCACATCTGCTCATTGTTTGAACACTTCCAGTAACATTTTGAACATTTCCACTTCCACCAGCCCATTCTGGTGCTTAACCACTCCTCCAGTGAAGAAATCCTTCCTAATGTCCAACCTGAACCCCCCTGGTGAGACTTGAGGCCAAAATGTTGGTTTGATTTATGCTCCTGACTCTACCCAGCCCTGATTCCAAACAGTGCCAAAGAATTCCAGGCCAGAAATAACCCCGACCAACCACCCAAAAATAGAAGCTTCCCCCAAAAGCCCAACCAGTTTAATTTAACAAAGACTCAGCTGGGAGACACGAAAACATGCACAGCAGAGCACATCAAGAGGCTGGGAGGAAACAATCAGGAACACAAATAAGGAGTCAGAAGGAGAGACTCGATCCCAAATCCCTTCCTGTTCTCCCGAGGAGGAGCCAGCAAGGAGTGATCCAAGATCTCCAAATCTTTCCAAGGTGATTGAACTGAGGGTGGTCCTGCCCTGACTCCAGAGCCATTCATGTCACCACCATTCTGGAATTCAACTCCTGAAGTGCCAAGACAAAGCCAACAGAAGTTTGTTGCACACAAACACGTCGGGTGGGAAACACAACCCCAAAATAGCACAGCTCACGCATCCCTTCTCCTAATTCAGGAGGTAATTCAGGTTTTCTTCTCTCTCACTGACCAGTCCATTTTAGTAAAGTTTCACCTATGTAAAATAAGGGTAGAAAGGGTTTATTTAAAACACTCCACACCCACTCCCTACTTCAGGTTGTGTTTTATGGACTTGGATGAGTTTTGGTAGCAGAACACCAAGATAAAAGCCCATAATTCAGTTTTTTCTTTACTCTTTCTGCTTACCAACTACAAATCTCTCTCCTCCTTTATGCCCTCACTGCTGGCTGCTGTTGACAGCCTTCTCTCCCCAGCTCCTGCTGATTTAATACAGCTGCAGCCTGTCTCCCTCCATCCCTCCTGAAATCTCTTCCTGCTTCTTAACAACCCCAAAGTTTCCTTTTTACTTCCATTGGTTATTTAATTCTACTTGCAGCATGTTTGGGGTACTCAGTGTAGTAAATACCACACAAACTGTGCCACACCAAGAGGAGAAGAGCTTTGTGAGCCCCTAAGATAAAGCCAATAAAAGGGGAGTAATTTTATCTGTGAGTATTACAAATTAACAAAAGGAAATAATGTCTGCATTCTCCAGACTGGACTGAGAGGATCTGCTCTCCAATAAAGAAATACAGAAATTAAACTTCAAATAATAATACTTCTGGCAGTTCAGACTTGATTAGCTGGAGTAAGCTCTGTCATACCAGGTTACAGATTTTACAGTCTTTGTGTTGATTCCATTCCTCAGCACATAACACACCACCCAGAGATTATTAGGGGATGAACCCCCCCC
>VYXG01008974.1:193418-204829 GCA_013397235.1 Lanius ludovicianus | reverse complement strand
GCAGGAGCGGGGCCAATGAGAGAGCGCGGCTGCTCCGGCCGCGGGACGCGTCCTTTGGCGGCGCGCGCGAGGGTGAAAGCGCGTGTGAACGGCGCTCTCGCGAGATGTTTGCTTCTGCAGTTATTGCCAATGTCAACATCTCGCGAGACCTCGGGAACCCTCCCGGCCGCGGCGGGGCTGCCCCGCTGTGTGAGGGCGCAGCGGCTCCAGCCCTCAGGAGCGGTCCCTCGACTCCTTCCCGCGCCCCTGCGCGGGACGCAGGGCTCTGAAGATGTCACAGAATAGTTGCGGTTCTAAGGGACCTTTGGAGATCGTCCAGTCCAACCCTTTGCGAAGGCAGAGTCACCTGGATCAGGTGATACAGGGACAGGTCCAGATGAGTTTGGGATGTCTCCAGAGAGGGAGACTCCAGGCCGCCCTGGGCAGTTCTTCCAGCTGTTCTTTACACCCTCATGGAAAGAAGTTCTTCCTCAGGTTGGGGTGGAAGGCCTTGTGTTTTAGTTTACGGCCATTGCTCCTCGTTGGGCACCACTGAACACTCTGGCACCATCCTCTGCCACCCCTTGGGGATGTTTGTGTGCATTGATGGGATCCCCTCTCAGCCTTCCCTTCTCCAGACTGACCAGGCCCAGCTCCCGCAGTCTCTCCTCATCAGAGAGATGCTCCAGACCCCAAAATCACCTCTGTGGCCTTCTCTGGACCCCCTCCAGCAGCTCCTTGCCTTTATTGTCCTGAGGACAAGTCACGAGCTGCCCACCTCATCCCAGTAAGGACAAACTGGTGTGACTGGTGTAGTTCACTTGTCCATGTGGCTCCATATGGGCTGAATTACAGATGTGTTTTTGAGAAATAACTTGGTTATGGGACTCAGGAAGAGAACCCAAAGGACATTCTCACATTTTATCTGCTTAGATATGCCGTCATCTGAGTTTTGCACGGCCAAAGTTGGGGCAGTGCTCGACTCAACTGCTCAGCAGTGCTGGCACCATGGATATGGGAACTGAGTGAAGTTGACAGCTGAAGCTGGAATTGCTTTATGTTTTTGTGGAGAAACACGAGTTAGAACCCGTGGGAAGGCAGGAGGACACTAGGTGGAGCTCCTTGCTCTCTGCTAGGATAAGGAGGCTGGAAATAAGGGGGGAAAGCTGAGTTTTGGGATCAGAATTTACCCAGCAGCGAAAAATCAAACATTTTGCCAGTGTATTTGGATCAGTACAATTCCAACTGAAGAACTCAACCTGCTGCGATACTCTAGAACGTTTAGGAGGTAAAAAACAACCATGGATTCTTGCAAGACAGGACCAGCTCAAGGGGAGCATTCCCAAATTCTGGGTGTTTGGAAGTGGAACCTGGAGGCCAAGTCAGGGCAGGTCAGATCAGCCCTGAAGTAGCTGCTGCTAACAGGGCAAGGGGAGTGAGGGATTGTTCCTGGAAAACTCAAATCCACAGCAAATTGCACAATACAGGAGTTTTGTTTCTTGAGAAGGTGATTTTGCTTTCTCAGCACAAGCTCTGGGTTTTGCTGCCAGGAGGGGTTGTGGGGCCTCCCAGGAGGTGCCAATATGAGGCAAATTTTACTGGTGTTTGAATTTTTCAGCTGGAGCGGTGCTGGTGTGGTCAAAGCAGCCAATTCTGCTGCCAATCATAGTAATTCTGTGAAACTGGAACTGCTTGCAGTAGTTCTTATTCTGCTTGTGAACTTTGTTGGCTTGAAATGAAGCAAATGGAAAATAAATAAAACTTGCTAGAATTAGGTCTGGCTGGGGATGTTAAAAACAACAACAGTAAGAGGGGCTTATCTTTCCTAAAAATCTTCATTTTAGTAGTGTGGAGCTGCTCAGATAACACGCAGAGATAGAAACAGAAAATCAGCTCCTTTATATTTTTTTGGAAAAAAATTAGATGTGTGTCTGTTGTCCCTTCTGAATTATTAAATCAATCCTCCCTGCCACAAAAAATAAGTTAGAGAACCAGGACAAGAGAAATATTTACAAGGAGATTCAGAAGCTTCACAAACAGCTGTCTCAATATTTGGTTTGGAATCCAAACCGTGCTCCATTTTCAGACCAAAAAAAACTTTTGCAAAGTAATTGAATCTAGTTTCTGCACATTAAAGAAAACCAAACAGGTAGTAGAACTGATCTGTTCAAGAGAGCCAAGCTTATTGGAAAAAAAAATGAAATATAAAATCTCAGACAATCTGCCACTCAGTGTCTGACAGTGCTGCTCTGTGTTCCCACCCCGTGGGCTGTCCCTGGGAATTCCTTTGTGCCACTGCTGCACACCCACAGCCCTCACACTGGCAACACAACCTCGCTTTGGCTTGGTTTTGAGTATAAAAAATTGCTAAAAATAGTTGGGCTGCACCAGAGAACAAAGCCTTGCAGGGTGAGTGGCACATTGGGGCTGCACAAAGCCTCTCTTGCTTTATCTAAGCTGGTTTTTTTCTATTTCCATGCTTAGTTTTTTCAATTAAAGAACTCAGGTTTTGTGTAAGACAAAGCATTCTAACACACCTCCACCCATGAACCTCAATTCTTGAGAGTGAAACCCCTCAGACACCAAGATCCTTTGGAAATTGAGAGTTACAGAGTTTATAGAAATAGTTTAAAAATACTTGAAAAATAAAGGTAACTTTTTTCCCCTCAACCCATATGTATGTGGCAGTAGAAATATGAAATACGAGTAACGATAAATACAATTTTGATACCTCCTGTGCTACCCATAATGTATAAAATAAACCACAAACCTGTTCCATGTAACTCATAACAAACTCAAGTCCAACCTGAGTCCAGATTTTTCCTCCTGCTTATCAGCAGAAGACAGAGAGTTCAAAGTCTCTGAGCAAGCAAAAGCTCCACAACATCTGGGCATCTTCTTGGTTTATCCAGACTCAGAAGAGGCCTTGCTGCCTTCCTGATGCTTCCTAGAGCTCCAGCTGTTATTTCAGTCATAGAAAACATGTCCAGACCTCTGATTTTTCCTCCCAAAGAGAGAAACCAGGGTCTATATCAATTTACAGAGAGAAAACCAGCTGGTTGCTGTTCCCAGTGCAGCTCTGCTGAGGAGTCCCAGGTCCATGGTTAACAATTCCATCTCTTCTCTGGCAGGGAGGATGAGCATTCCCAGTTACCTGCTGTGCATGTGGATGTCCACAGGGATGAAGGTCACCGTGGGCTGCTGGGCCAGGCTGTGGCTGTTGTGCCCCACAGGAGGTGACACTGCCATCTTGGAGGCTTTGGGTTCCAGCTCCCGCCGCACTCGCATGCGCCTGGCAAAGGTAAAAGGGGAATTGGCACCAGGGCTGGCACCTGGGGTGGTCTCTCCTCTCCCAGGGTAAGTTTAGGGGAGATTCCCACACAACCCAGTTACTTAAAAGTCAAACCAAGCCAGGATTTCTTCCCAAAGATACCAAAGTCGTCCCAGAGCATGTGAGCTCTGAGAAGTGAGAAATCAAGCTCCCCCTCTGGCAGCCTTGCTGCACACTCAGACCTTCCCTACATCACCAGGGATCCCTAAAAAGAGCTCCCACCAAGCAGCCTCCATCCAGGAGTTCTTTGTGCTTCCTAATGATCCAATCACAGAGCACTGACAGTGAGATTCAGGACACTGCAGTCAGCACTTTAGTGCTTACATTCTCCTGGAAATTTTCAGCAACAAACCCTGAAATGCTCTGTTAGCTGAGAGCAGGGACTTTGGTTCGTCCAGGTTTGACTTGGTGACTGCAGGACTTACATACCTGTTGTATGTTTTCAGGATGAGCAGAACCACTGTAAAAATAATAATCACCCCCACCACGATGGCAGCAACTATTGCTCCAGAACCTGGGAGAGAAGCAGGAAGGGAAAAAAGCCATATTTACAAAGCTGTCACTGAAGTGTTTGAAGTTTGATAAGTTCAAAGTCTACTTGAAAAACAAAAAAAAAGCCACCACCCCACTCCTTTCCTTACTTTGATAGAGACTTTGTTCTTGAGACTTTGTGGTCACATTCACTGAGAGCTGAGTGTTGTTAGTCAGTGGCACGGCCGTCGTCATCTTGAGTTGGCTACAGAGGGGAAAAAGGAGAGTGAATTCATAAAATATTAACCCAAATTTCACAGTGAGAATTTAAAGGATTCACTCATGTAACATGGAGAAGAAAAACCATTTAACCCCTTAACCTGAAGCTCCAAAAGTTTCAGGACAAACCACTAGGCCCTGAGAGGGATATTGCAACGTGGCTGTAACAGGAGGTTGTGAGTTCAGCCCAGTGTCAGCTCAGGTCTGTTATTGGAAGTGGATGAACTTCCAAGGGCACAGCTGAAAACATGCCTGTGTTTTGGTAGGTAAAACTGTGGGTCAGGAAAGAGCAGCCTGGATGTTTGCTGATTTTGTAAGGGTTTTCCAAGTGTCCCTGGAAACCCAAGCCATTAAAGGGCTCCTTCAGCCTGAGAGGGGTGTGAGCACCACTTCAAAGAGCCCTCTGGAGCCAGCTCAGCTGCCAGCCCCATGGAGCTGAGACACTCCAACTCCCCACTGAAAAGTAAATTATCCTTCAGCATTTGATATGGAGATGAGTTTCCCACTTCAGATGCTGCCCAGTGCATCCAGGCTGGACTCTTGTGCTCCACTGGGCTATTGTGTGGCATGGTAACTTTAATTTTGCACAGCACAAAATAAACAATAGCCAGAAATAATTCAGTGGAAATCAGTTGGTAATAAAAATTAATACCAATTAAAACCCTGCAGAGCAGGCCAGTGAGGAAATGAAAGGGCTCAGGAAACAGCAGGAAGGGAAGTGGTTGGTGTCTGACTGGGATGCAGGATCAGAACTATAAGGGCCACTCTTCAAATACTTCAATCCCCTCAAGTTTGGTTTTCTTCTTTTAATCTAAAAACCAAAATAACTCTGCCCCAAGCCTGAAACTGGGTCATTCTCCTGTGAGTGAATGATTGCTTTGTTTAGCCAAGGCCAAGTTAATTAAGCAACACAAGCATCAGCTGAAATATTTCACGTTTAGACTCTGCCCAGCCCTATTGTCCAGCACAGGGTTCACACACACCTCAGAGGAACCTAGGAGGCACCAGAGCTCAGGGACAGCTGTTCCTGTCTCCCCACCCATCCTCTCATGTGGATGGAGGTTGTACCAGTGACAGCAGAAGCTCACGAGACTCTTCATGCTGGGAAAAGCTGAGCAAGTGTTCTGACTGTGGGCATAATTGAGAAAAGGCCCCACAGCTCTCACCTCGTGGCTCCTGACTAGCACAGTGCAAATGCCAGACCTACAGAAAATTTTTTCTCCTCCCCTGGCTACCAAAATAAAAATCCCAAATAAATGAGGCTGAATATCTTAATATTAAGCCATGAAATGTTCATCCTTCCTGCCTTCCCTCTGGGTCAAACCACGTTGGGAATGGGGAGCTGTTTGTGCATGAGTCACCCAGACCCAAAGAATTTTTATTGTTGTAGTGAAACTGCCTGTTTACAGAAAGGATTAATTTATCCAACTGCGTGCACCAAGCTGAGGTGCAATTTGAAAACTGCATCAGGTTGGGGTTTTCTGCTTTGTGTAGCAAGTCAAGAGGTCCAAGGTCTGTGTCTCCAGCTGGGGTGGAAGGTGCCAGTCGTGCTCTTACCTGGAGTCTCGGCTCCATTCCTGCCCCATGAATCAGCAGGTTACACCTGACCAAGCCTCTGCTGCAAGAAAGACCCAGCAAAGCCCAGAAAAATCCATGGGAACCCAGGTTTTCAGCCTGGATCCTACTCTATTCAGAAAAATGTTTGGAAAATCAAGAGTCCTGGCTAAAAGCCATTCAGCAGGGGAGAAGAAGTGGACTTTGATACAGTAATCACAGGACATTCTTTGTCTATGACACAGGGCTGCACTTCCCCCTGTGCACACACACCTGCTTGGGCTCTCAGAGCCTCTCATTCACCCTCACCCTTTAACACTGCTGGTTATTTTTGCATCCCCACGTTGGGGAGCTGGAAATGTTTCCATAAAGACCAGCTTTGGGCACGTTTCCATTTCAAACACCTTGGCAGATACAGGGGATTGGTTGTTTTGGTAAGTGGGAGCAATGCCCCCTTTTAGAAACCCTTCCTGCTGCCCCTGCCCCTCTGGACTGCAGCTGAGGGGCCCTGCTGGGCTGGGTTTGTTTGTGAGGAAATGGGGATCAGAGCTCACCTGTCAGCAGCACCTGGCAATTACAGCAGAGGGGCCACAGGGAGGAGAGGGATTTGTTTGAGGGCTTTTCCAGGAGAGCTGGACTTGGAGAGCAGCTCCCTGCCAGGGGAGGCAGGTGCTGCTCAGGAGGACAGCCAGGTTTAGTGCTTTCACCTAGGAAAAGGTGGGGTTTGCATGGAGCTGGGTTGTTCCTGCCCTCACCTTCCCAGCCTCCCCAGGAACACGCCAGAGATTGAAGCAAGCTGTGATTTCAGAGAGTAATAAAAGCACAGCGTCCTTCAGTGAGACCTGAATGTGCCTGGATTTACCTTGAGAGGCTCCAAAGAGGGAGGAAGGAGGAAAGAGAAACCCAAGTTCAAAGTGGCCTGAGGCAAATAACCCTCCCTGTGTGAGCCTGGGTGTCCCCATGTCAGGGCAGCACCTTTACATAAGCACTCTCTCAGGTTCTGGCATGAGCTGCCCAGGTTTAGCTGCTGTTAAAACACACATTAAAAACAGTTCATTGCCCTGCCAAGACAGAGACAGTGGCACAAACTGCAGGCAGCTCTGTGCAGTAGCAGCACCAATTAAAAACCCCTCTGTAATTCTACCTGCCTGGCTCAGATCATGAGAGGGGCCAAAACCCCTCAGCTCCCACAGATGACAAGATGTGACAACAGGACCCCAGAAAGGAACATCTCATTTCTAAAGCCGTGCCTGGAAATCTGAACTTGGTGGACTTCTGTCACTGACTCGCCCAGGAGCAGTGTCTAAACCAGATGGTGAACTGCACATTTCCCAATTGTAACTTTTTTTTTGCCTTAGAATTCTGGGCCACACATATTTTTCTTCCCCCTCTGTGAATGCAGTTATTCATGGGAACGACAGGAACTCCACCACATTCAGATCCTAAAACCACTCCAGACCCTTCAGGGTAGGGCTGCCCATGCAGGATATGGAAGCAAAACAAGCCAGAGGTATTTTCCCACTGGTTCCAGGCCAGGATCTGAGGCACACTGGGATCAGGAGACTTGCTTAGACACTTGTGAAATATCCAACAGAACCAGGATTTGAACTTAAAATGGAACCCCCCCCCCCCCAAGCATCACCATGCTGCTGGAGCTCTGCAGCCCAGAGCTTCCACTGCTCAAACAGAGTTTAAAAAAAAATTTCCATTTATATGCAATACACAGATGATATATCAAGTATCAAGAGAGAGCTGGGAACAATTTTGCAGCTTATTCCTGGAAGGAATGCTAGAGGTTTTCTTTTGTTGAGAGCTTTTTTTGGATGATTATTAGAAAGGTCTTATTCTACTTTTTTAACTTATGACTCTGTACACAGACACTGAATTAACCAACTCTGAGTGGTGTAACCAAGAGCTGGCAAATAAAAACTCTCACAGAACCCACCTTGTTATAACAAAGAGGAAAAGGTGCAACTTGGTCTTTTGATTATTTTTTTTGAGAAAAGATTCCTCTCCAACAGGACTGAACTGTGGCTCAAGACTTCAAGGAGAATGACACAGACTGAGCCCATGAATTTTCAAGTTCCTGAAGTGTTGTCCAAGACCTGGCCTTGGACACTTCCAGGAATTCCCAGCTCATCTGGACTCAGCAGGAGCTGGAAGACCATTCCATACATAGAGAGTTTCACAGGACCATATCTCTGAGCAGCAACTCCCACCAGTGCCTGGCAGCACAACTAACCTGGGATTTGGGAAGGAAAACTGCACCTGGTGGGCTCCAAGACTCACCACAGCAACAGGGAAAGAAAATCCAAATCCAAATGCACTCATGTAAAAGTGATGACTTAGAGCAGGTGCAAAGCATCACAGGAGCCCAAACCCCTGACACAATTCAGACTTTTTGCTTGGAGTGAGGTGGCTTTACCCACTGCTCACTGGTGACGTCCTGGCGTGTTCCTGGGAGGGAGGGCTGGGTAATCAGCAGTTAAATATTACCCAGGAAAAAAATTGATTCAGAAAGAAGCAAAACGCCTCAAGCACCTGTACAGATCCCAAGGCAGGAGTGGCTCATGGGGGATGGTCAATGAGACTCAAGGTGAAAGATTTTAGAAGCCATCAAGGTGTGCACTCATGGAGAAAGCAAGAAAATGAACGGAGCCTGGCAGGGGTCAGGGGTGTTGTGCCACATTCCCCTTAAATCACACAGCCAGCAGTTTGTCTCTGCCATTCCACGAAATCCCAGAATAGTCTGTGTTGGTGACAAATTTAATGGATCTGGACAAATAAACCCCAGAGAAGCAGCTTGTCCGTGAGAAGCTTCTGTTCCTGCAGCCAAAAGCCAACCCCATTTTGAGCACGTAATGATCCAGAAAAGGCCCTGTCACTGCTTTGGGAAACTCCCTACAGTTTTTCACATTGTTAGAGGAGTTAAAAAATACCCACTGCAGACTCAGCAATGTCTTCGCAGAAATGATTTCCAGGCTCTGCACCTCCCTGGATCTGTCATTTCCCAAAGGGCTGGAGCAGTCAGGAGATTGCAGTGCTGTAGAAATCCTCTCTCACCTGGGTTTGCCATCATCTGCTTCACTCCAGGCACATCCCATAAATGCTCCAAAGCAGGAGAGATGGGGCTAGGTCTGCATTTGGAGCTTGCATTCCCAGCTGTTTTTCCTGCTCTCCATGTGGATCAGCACAACCTCCAGCATGAGAACCAGAGGAGTGCTCATTTTCCTTCCTAAAGACAGAATCATCAGGGTCAAGCCTTTTGATGCCTCCATTACAGACTGATACAAACAGGAAACTTTGCCTTTCCAAGGAATTTGGGTTCCTGCAGAAGTACAGAATGCTTTGGATGGGGACAGAGGATGGTGGGCAGCCCCATCCATGGGCTCCTTCCCCCTCCTCAGCCTGAGCACGGCCAAATCCCACCCAAAAGCGCCTTCTCAGCAAGGCCACGGCTGGCTGTTTGAGTGCTGGTGTCACACGGCATCAATCCAGGGCTGTGTTTGCTCCAGGGGCTGCTCCATCCAGGTGGGAGGCTGATCAAGGCAGATCCCCTTCCCTGTGCTCCTTCCCACTTGGAGCAGCTGCACCATCAACCCAGAGCTGGGCAGAGGGACCCCCCCCCCAAGCAGCTGACACTCCAAGGCCTCTGCAATCAGTTTGTTGCTCCGTGGAGGTGGTTGTGAAAACACGAAGTTCTGTGTGTCAGTGGCAAAGTGGATGACTCGGACATCCCTGCAGCTTTTTCTCGCTTCCCTCCTCTGTGATCTCCATTCCTGCCTCAGATCATCCCTCCCTGCACGAGGCCTAATGAGGGCTATAGGTTTTGGCTGCATTTCCTGATTTCTGTGCCTCTCAATAAAGCAGCACAGTCATCCCCACCACATTCTTCTCCTCTCCCACATGCCCAGCAATGGGCCAGGTCAGGGCTCATGTGCTGGCCCTGACCAAGCCCCTCCTGACACTGGCACCCTTCAGCTGTGCTGGTCCCTGCTTGGCACCAGGGCATGAGAACCCAGGGCGTGGGATGTCCCCCAGGGGGGCAGGGGCTGCTCTGGCAGACACCAGCACCCCACAGGGTGTTTGGGATTGATGGATTTACCCCGAGAGATTTATCTGAGATCACTCAGGAGTTCAGCAGCTCCTTTGTGCATTAAATCCTGACTGATTCACTGTGAAGTAAGAAGAAGAATTGAGTGTGACTAATAAAAGTCACGCTTGCAGTAGTGGTGAGCAGATAGGAGCAGGGCTGGACAGGAAATCTCCATGAATTCCTGCCAACAAGGCAGCCAAGCCTGCTGCCAGCTTTGCAGGGGAGCTTTGGGATGTTGTCCTGGGCCGGGCGCTCAGCCTGTGGGACAACGTGCTCCCAGATCCTGGCCTGGTTCTGCTGCAACTGAAGCTGTTCATCTACCAGGAAAATGCAAATCCCAATCCTATTGTAAGAACCTCTGCAAGTTTCATATCCTTCATGTTTTTCTCTATTAAAAACATGGAGAATCCTTTATGGGAGAGTGAGCAGGCCCTGGTACAGGGTGCCAAGAGCAGCTGTGGCTGCCCCTGGATCCCTGGCAGTGTCCAAGGCCAAGTTGGACAGGGCTTGGAGTAGCCTGGGACAGTGGAAGGTGTCCCTGCCCATGGCAGGGGTGGGGTGAGATGGGCTTTAAGGTCCTTTCAAACCCAAACTGTTCTATGATTCTGTCTATAAAGAATTCTGTACACAATACAAAGAATCAGCACAGAAATGCAGCTCCCGTCACTTTGCACACAGCAGCACGAAGGCAGGCCCAGGATTTCTTGTCTTTGCCAACTTGTTGAATCAATGAGGTGCAGAGAGCCCTGCAGACACACACACTGGCAGCTGATACCTCACACTCGCAGCCTGTTCTCCATCAGAGCCACTCAAGCCCTTGGCAAACCCTCAGTGCCCCAACCTGGCACCCACAGAGGGACAATAACGCTGTCAGGCCCTGAAGTCACTGATCACTGCTCTGCCTTTGTGTCCTGGTTTGTAATCACTAAATCACCCCCTCCTGCCCACCCAGCACAATGCATCCCATTAGTGAAAGCTGTTTACAAAAAGCTACGCTTCCTTTAGCAAGGACTTCCTGGGACATTAAATACATTAATTACCAGGAAAAACCAGAAATCACCATTCAAACCTGTCAGCAGCTTCAGCGTGTTCCCAAATAATGCAAGCAGTGGAGTTTTGTTCTGTGCTGGAGACACTCAGAGAACTGTAACACAATGCTCTGAGCTTTTGAGTTCTTTTCTTGTTAAATATTACTCTGCCAGCTCTTTCCAGCACTCTCTCAGCAGATTGGGAAAAAAATAAGAGTATACAACAACAAAAAAAACCCCCAAACCACAAACAAATAACCACCACCAAATCCCTATTTATAGTGCTGGGGTTGAATAAGTCAGGACAAGAGATTCAGCGTCCCCAGTGATGAAAGGACACCGCCGGCGAGGGAATGAGCTTTCAACAGCCGCGCAGGCTTCTCTCTCTCCGGGGAGGAAACAACGCGCCAGTCCCAGTCCCGTCCCTGAAAGGCTCCCAATTAATGCAACAACTGCTCAAGCACCAGTGGAACAGAAGAACGTGCCAGGACATCTGCTTTCTAGTTCTTTCTGTTTTAGAGGTACCGATGAAGAATTCGCGTTTCCCGTGGCACATCCTCAGTGCCTTGCACACAAACCCAGAGTAACCGCGCTGCCACCACCGCTTGCACGGGCGGCACAAAGTAACAGAGCTTTAGGGCAGAAAGGTTACAATTATCCTCGTCCAAGGAGG
>VYXG01008974.1:166630-193363 GCA_013397235.1 Lanius ludovicianus | reverse complement strand
GGCCCGTGCGGGGCTGCGGGTGCCCCTGGGCCCGCCGGGCAGCGGCTGAGGGGGATGGAGGAGTCTGGGATTGGACCCTCACCCCTGTCTCACATCGAGAGCTCCCAAGCTTTGGGAAAAGCCCGGTTTCTGCGGCTCGCCGTTGCCCAAAGGTCTCCCAGGCACTTTTGGGAGAAAAAGCCCAGGCACATCCAGCCCAAAGACGGAACGAATGGATTTATCCACTCGTCAGTGGATTCGAAAGGGTCAAACTGAAAAGGAATCCTCGCCTTTAACCTGTACCTCATGGGCTTTATCCTACATTTCCCACCAATGAGTGAGGAGAACTGTGACCACAGTCCCTGTCCGGATTTTTTCCTGTGGAAATCATACTTATAAAAGTCCCCTCCCTAGATCTCCCAGAAAACCACAGGAACAAGCCACAGCCCTCAGTCCAGGTCCATTCGTGGTTTAGGGTTGCTGAGCTGCTGTGCAGGAGATGCTTCCCCCCATCCTCCATTTCAGCTGCCCCAGCTGCAGCCAGAGCCACATCACCCAGCTCCCTTATAAAGCAACCTGAAACATGGATAAACCTGCTCCTTACAGAATCCTGCCTCCATATGGAAGGCAGCAACAGGGAGATCCTGGTGGTCCATAAACATTTGCAGTGGATTTCTTGGGAAGACCAGAGTACAGTTTGGATGACAAATGAGGTGCTTCCTTACCTTGCAGCTCTCATTTTCCTCCTCCAGGAACATTTGTGCCCCTAACACAGGTCATGCTTCAGTTTGGTGTGCATCATAGACTGGTTTCTACACTGAACCACAGACCACAACCACAGAGGCTTTTTCACCAGAAACCAGAGTTTCCAGATCCAATTATCTAGCAAATTTTTTGTACAGCTACAAAGACCCTCATTAGTCACTTCCAGCTCGATCCCATGAAGCCCCGTGCAGCTCCTTAAAACCTCAGACTGAAATCCCGGCAGGGATTACTCACCAATCATCTTTTCAAGGGAATAAATTTCACTTGATTGCTTTCCTTACAATGCCCCATCCTGCATAAACAAGCAAGAACACGAGGCTCTCCCGGGAACAGGAGTGGTTTTCCAGCCACAAACCTTCCCTGGGCTGTATCTCTGGAGAGCAGAAGGGGCTTCTTTCAACAGTGAGCAGCCATAACTTGGAAGAGGTATGAATGTAAATTAATAAAAATAATTAATAACTCAATTTAAGTAGTACAGGAAGGGAGGCACCAACTCCTGTGAGTGTTGGGCAGCCCAAGTAAAAGCAAATGTGAGTTCTCAAAGCCTCTGTGACAGTAGAGAGGGAGGGTGGGACTTTCCCAAGGGTTTGTCCCTCACCAGGTCCTAAATTTGTAGCTCTTTACTATGAGCTAGAGCCACGCATTTGTATCATGTATAGATAAATGTTTATACACTGTAAAGCTCTGCTGCCAACATCAGTTACAGTCACCAACCCTGAGCTTATCCCATTAAAGGAGGACCAAAGGAGACTCTGGGATGCTCCAGAACAATGCTGATGAACATCAAAGGACAAAACATAACTGAATTAATTCCAGGCTCACTACAGCCTTACCAATCCCTAAGAAGTGACCCAACCTTACAAGGTGTGAAGTCTCACTGGATTTATCATGGAGCAGGTTTTGACTCCTCCTGGAACACCAGCTCAGCTCACAACTCTGCTGCCTAATCTGCAGTTTGCCTGCACCTGGCAGGGCAGAGCAGAGCCTGGAATGTCTCAGTGAGAACAAAGAGAGAACAGATACCACAGCAGTTATCGAGACCAACTAGAAATTCATTATTACTGAGTTTGGAACTGTATTGTGAGATCAGGCCCTTGGTGATCTCCACGCACCCACAGCCTCAGAAACCATTACCAGACATCCCTGGGAGGGATGAAGGGAGCTGAGGTGACCTGTCCCAGCAGGAGGGCACAGCTCAGCCTGGCTCCAATCCCTGCTCCTGTGCCTGTGATCCCGACACAGAGCCACAGAGGACTCTGAATTGGTTATTTTTACATTTTATGTGAGAGCAAACCAGACTGCCAGAATGTCTTTCCCACTGCCTCACCCCACTACTGCTGATGGTTGGAATATGTTCCCTTCAGCAGGGGAATCAAACATTCCCTCTGCATGCCTGAACACGCCAAAGTGTTACAGTGCAGAGACCTGGTTCAGAGCAGGATTTTAACACATTAGGTAACATCTAAAACACTGTGTTTTCTACTTTCTAGGCTCTGCTCTTGTTTTATGGAGACAATGAGACCCTGTGAAACCTCCCTGGAGCTGTGAGTGATGGCAGGGACAAACTCACTTATCTCAGGGTCAATACCTACAGGAGAAGTCTTTTATCTTGCTGTGTGTTTTCTCCAAGGGGATAAGGCTTGGCTGGGGTCTTTTTCCACACCAGCAATTTCTCCTAGCAAGTTTTACACTGAGAGTGGTGCAAATAAACAAAACCCAGTAAGATTCACAGAGCAACCTCCTGTTCTGGGCTAAAAAATATCCCTAATCCAAACCCAGGCAAAAAATGGAAATTAAACCTTTCAGGGAATAAATGAAGCAATTGGAATTTTATGCACAGGGTCTTTCCAGGGGAAGCAGTTCAGAATGATGAGCACAGGTTCTCAGCTATTATAAAACAAACCCAAAGTACTCCCATAGCTCCAGAACACAAAGAAACACCACAAGTTTCAGCTGCTTCTCAAGGAGAACATTTTAAAGGAATTTGGGGTATTTATTTATACAAAGTGCAAGCTCAGAAAGGGCTGAGTTAGTGCCTCTGTGCAAGCTTGCTGCTTAAAATAGCCCTTAACAGCAGGTCAGTGATTAGGAGAAGCAGGTTCTGATGGGGGTTACTGAACCATGGTGTGGAAGGAATGAAAGAAGCTTGAGCTTCATTGTCCAAGGCAGGCTGTCACCCTGGAATAGAGCTTTTGTCACCCTGGAGTGGAGCAGAATAATTTCTGATACTGATCAATGGCTTCATTAAAGCTTTGAAGCATCTGTTTGGCTTCTTCTTCCCACCCAGAGCGATCCCTACAAGGATCCAAGCTCCCAAATCCCTCCTGTGGGTCCCTGCCACCCCCCAGCTCCGAGGCACGTGGAGTCTCCTGTCCCATCTGCCAACAGAAGCATTCAAGCAGACACCACCATTAAAAATCTCACATATCCACCTTGGTCCAGCATGGAACACAGTTAAAATTCCAAGTGTGAATGGCACTGCATTGTTTTATTTGAAGTGTCTTTACACAATGGAAAGGGCTGGAATGTTGTTCCACATTTTACACGTTTACACATCAACAACATCACACTTGATTGTCCTTATAAAACTGTTTCTGAAGGTTTTCCACTTACTCTACTTAAGCAACTTCTACACTGGGGTAGAAAGGAAATAATTTAAAAAAATAGAAACACAACAGAGGATCCAAACTGGACTTCTGGAATTTCAAAAATCCACAAGCCTGCTGGATAGCACAGGTTTGCTGGGTTTTTTAACCTTTGTTTTAATTTGATGGAACAGTGAGACAGTGAAGCTGGACTTGGAGTCATTTCAATACCTGAAGAGATACATAAATACCACACCTGTGGAGGCAAGATGGACAAACCCCATTTCCTTTCCTTTTTACTCTGTCCTGTTCCTATTCCTGCCTCTGGAGCAAGGACTCACCTGCAGGATCCCACTTTGAAGCTGGTGGCAGGAGGGATCCCGAGCTGGCACAACACCAAGTTGAAAACCCCCACATCCATGAGAATCCCTGGCCATTCCTTTTCCCCCTGCTGTCAGTCAAGTGAAAACACTTCTGGAAGTTCAAGAAACATGTCATGTACAACTGAAACACACTGAAATGAACCTGAAAATGTGAATTTTGGAATGATTTCTACACAGGAACATCAGCAGCCTGGTTTGTTCACAAATCATTGGATCTTTTTAAATAGAAAAAAAGAACAATCTGTCTAGACTAAAAAAGTTGGCTATAAAATAGCATAAAAGCACAGGAGCAGGTGTTGTTATACCAAGGCATATTTTCCTCCTACTAAAACACTTAACACAAGATCACAAAAATCAAAGATCTGTATTCTAAAAGATGCATCCTGGTCTCAGAAGTAGCAGATGCTCTGTCAGACACACAGGAGGCCACACAGAAAAAGTCTTCACGAAAAACAGCAAACAAGGGCTGAAACTGCATAAAAACTGGCTAAGCCAGGCAACTGATTGTCTTTGAAAATACAAAACTGACTGGAGAAGTTTACAATTAACCCTTGGATGTTTTAGCTCCTGCCAGGACCTAACAGTCACTGGATTTTTTCAGACATGGAGGCCAGAGGAATAAACATCCCCAGATTGTCAGAGAGGATCAGACACAACACACTCAACAGCTGGATCCGTATTTCACTCTACTACTGTAATTAACTCCTAATTAGGCGTCAGTGCAGCACCACAGACACTGGAGCAGCAGTGTTGGTGACAGACTCTGAGGTTCTTCCTCTGGTGTTCACCAAACCCCCTGAATTCAGCTTCTCCATGTATTTGTGCCTCATGTCAAACTACAAACACACACTTGGCGTTTCTGAGAAAAGCAAAGGTTAACCTTCACCTCAGCTGGCATAAGGAGTGCATTTCACTTGTGTTTAACACTAGATAAACTGGAAGCTGTTGGACAGATCAGCTTTTAACTGCTGTGCAAGGAACTTGCTGGAACCCACTTGTGACAGGAAGAGATTATTTCAGCACTTGGAACATCACACTGTACAACAGAGAGGAAAGGGTGACATCTTAAAAAACCAAAACACAGCCAGACTCCCTAACTGTCACTATTTCAAGTCACGTGGATTTGCTACACTCAGGGGGGACTAGTCCCTAAAATTAAAGTGCTTTTCAGAGCATTGGCATCCAAAATCTTGAACATGAGAGACAACAAGTCAGATCTGTTGTGACCTATAGCAGCAGCACAGACAGCAACACATGGACTCATCGGGTGCCTGGTGTTGGTACCACCTGGAGCAGCTCAGCTCTAACAGGGCATTGTGCCCCCCACCTCCAGGGCACACTCGAAGGCTTTGGAGTCACTCAGGATGGTGGGGGGCGGGTCTGGGCGCCTCGTCTGCAGGATCTTCTGTTTGGGGTTCTTCATCTCCTCCTCCTCCTCCGTCTCACTCTCACACACGTGCACTACCACGCTGGGGGTGGAGTCTGTCCCTGCGTGCAGCTCGTACTTCTCCCCTGAGAGCAGCCAGTAAGAATCAGGTTAAAAACACCCCCAAGGAAAAGCATTTATCTCAAAAATCCCTTAATAACTTCAACAACACAACCAAATAATCATTAATTCCCATCCCATCTTTAATGTGCTCAACCTCCACTCTTCACCAAACCTCTGAAATGCCTTAAAACAGTCCCTGTAGTAGTTACATCACACTTTGAATACAATCAGTCTTATAACTGACACTTAGAGGAAGGGAGGGATGTAAAAAACTCCCAGGAAGACATCAGAACACAAGCAGCAAACATTTCTAAGTGACATCATTTGTGCTGTACATTTCTGTGACATTTGTAAAGTAAAAGCTACAAAAGCATTTAAGCACATCAAGCCTCCCCATTTCCTGCTTTTCACAGAAAGCAAAAACCACATTTCCCAGGAAGGCTTAGAAAGAAGTTGATGATTAAACACAAAATGTCCATACTGGCATCCAGACATCCTTAACAGCTGGAGCTGCTCATCTGCAAGAGACTGAACTTCTCATTTTTTGGATTGTTTGTTCCTTAATCCCGAGGCTCTGGCAAAATTCAATATATGGGTGTGATGGAGCCTCCCTCACAATCCAGTCCTGTGCTACACTTTCAATCAGTGAAGTAATTGAGGGGAAAAAAGTGATGGCTGGATCATTTCATTCAAGTAAGAAACATCACAAAGAAGAGACTCAGTTTCTTCTCACAGAAAAAGACAAGTAGATAAACTCCCTCAAGGCAAGTACCAAACAAAAGCAAGTAAATGTCCCTACCTGGCCCCAGCTTGGAGACAGCACAGAGCAGGTCATAATTGATCAGAGGAGTTGCATCTTCACTCTGTTTCCACCCCACTGGGGGAGAGGCAGGGGGAGAAATCAGGAACTGTTTCACAGGTTGTGGAGGAAGGAGGTAGGACTTGTCCCCTATTTCACTGGACACCTGCACCTGCAGGCAAAGCCAGGAGACAGAGATGACAAATATTAATTCCCTCTTTATTTAGTGTATTTCCCCACTAATGCACATCCATTCTCTGCACTTAATTCAGCCTAGCTTTAAAAACAAACTGAGTTCAGCTCTTGGTAAAACACCTCATGGAACTGCTGCAGCTCAGAACTTGGCCAGTGCAGGGGCTGCTGTGGGACCTGTGCCAACCCAACAGGAACAAAGCACCTCTTACAAAAGAGAATTTGGGACCCACATTTTGTTTCAGCCCCTCTGTGTGTCTGGGGGAAGGTGCTTTGGTCACTGCACAGACACTGTCCCAGCCAATCTCAGCTCAAGCTGAAAAGCAAAACTTTGCCCTAGAATTTTGACACAGCTCAGTGTAGAACGAGGCTGAGGTGATTTCAGATGTTTATCCCAAATGAAGCTCACAGACAAATGAGGAATAAAGTAAACAGGGGCAGAGGGACCAGATCTCTGTGTTCCACTGTACCTGTGCAAAGTAAAGCTTCAGCTTCTTCCCACTGAACTCTGTCTCGTGCAGCTCTATCCGTGCTCGTGCTGCTGCCTCGGGGTTGCTGAAGTTTATCCTCACCCTCCTGAAGCTTTTGAACAGCTGGAACGTCACCTGCTCATCGTAGACTGTGAAAAGTGCTTCAAACCTTTCCTGCAGAGAAGCACAGCCATTCTCCAGATGCAAAATGAACATTCTCACTCAGTGAAAAGACATTTTCCTTTCACTCTGCTCTCCCAAATCCCATCCATTTTCTGAATCACCTCAACCTGCACATTCCACACCTCCCTCCCTACTTGTAAATCCACGCTCAGGGCAGCACAGCTTTGTCTCACTGGTTAAATCTGAATTCCAAGAGCAAACGGATGTGAATGAGTCTAAAAAACTCAGAATACACAAAGTGCCACCTAGTGAGAGCTGCTCAGAGGTGCAGGTCTCCAAAAATACTGGTACTTGTACACAATTTTCACCAATGATCTCCAAAAATACTCTGCAAATCAGGTAATTTTTGTATTAGATAAACCAAACTACTAATTTTTGTATTAGATAAACCAAACTACTAATTGGATAAGGAAAATGTCAAAATTCTCAGCTTCAGTAAGAGTATTAATACAAGATTTTTGTCTCTTCCAAAGTAAACACTTACAAAAATAAAAAAATTGAAAAAATACCCCATGGTTTATTGAACATGGAATCTTATGCTCAAGTTCTTTAAAGATTGATAACTGCATTGTCATGAAAATCAATTTCATGGTTATGAAATCCAATTAATAATCTTCAATTATGAAATTCAATTAATTTACCAGCTCTCTGATCCACAAGAGACCTCATTTACAGATATTTTTTTTCCCCATGTGTAAATGCAGTAGGAAATCTCCTGGTGTAGATTTTCATCCACTGTAAAAAGTCAGATTTAAATCACTGGGTGAGGAGTCTGCAAGAAATCTCTTTGCAGGTTTATTTACTAAGTTCTGGTAATATTTTGTTATTTAGAAATCTGGATAAGCAAATGGGCAGAAATGGAATCATCTATTAAAAACTCTTTCCAGTGACCACAGTTAATTTGTCTGCCTCCAACAGATCTCTCCCAAAAATCCTGGAGATGCCTTCCCTCGTTATAAAAACAATGACAGGTTCAGTTTAAATAGCACTGAAGAAACTCTTCAGATGATGCCCATTTTGCTTTAACAAAAATAACATTTTCTTGCACCATTCTCTCCAACCCACACAACATCAGGGTCTTTATTAAATCACAAAACCTCTTCCTGCTGCACAAAGGCCAAATTTTGTACCTGACAAACACAGAATTGCAATTGAGTGGCTCAACCCTGCAACTGTTCCAGTCCTGCCAGTCCCCTCACAAAGGGGAATATCTGAGAATACAACAAGATGTACTTTTACCCTGTCTGGATTTCTCACCTTCTGCTGTTTGAACTAAACTGGATAAAACACTTTCAGCTGCAATGTGAAAGGCCAAATTCTTTAATGAGTTAAAGCCAAAAAGCTGCTGCATCTCCCTCGACACACCTGGGATGCAAGGACAGTGTGGGAATTCTTTCATGTCATGGAACTCGTTATTCCTGATGCTCTTGGAAGCAAAAGGAATTAAGATTTGACTGTAAAATGCTAACAAGCCAGAGAAAATTTACTTTATTACAAGGTCTTCATAAGCCACTTTCAAGGGGTTCACGTCAGAACATCCATCCTGCAAATTTATCTTGCTCTTTTAGCAGGATCCTTGCCTTGAAATAAAACATTTACATTGGCATTATTTTTAATTTTTATCAATTTAATAATTTAATAATTTTTTAAAAATCAGATTTTATTTAAATCTGCCCTTGGATGTTGTATTATTGTGATGTTTGGATAAAGAGGAAAAAAAAATAACCAGAAGAGCTTTCCATAGGAGCAGCATTATTATCTATTAAGTTTCTAATGCCAGAGAAGTGTGGTATTATCTGCCTTTTGGTAACTGCTCTCAGCTATCAGGAAAATTCTCTGGGTTGGGTTTTCCCTCAATGTGCATTAATACCCCGAAAATCCAGACAAAAATGTTCAATAGCAGCATCCACACTGAGAACACCTCACACTCTTTCCTCCCTTACCTTCTCCTCCTGTACCTCAAACACAGCCTCGTGAACACTGCAAGCAAAGAGTGAGGTAGGCAAGTCACTTAAATCCATCATCTCTTCCAAATCATCTTCATTTTCTCCAAAAATCATCTGCTCCTCCTCCTCCTGGTCGCTGCTGTACAGGTCTGACTGGCTGTCACTCCAGGACTTCATGGAATCCCTGAGCATCCTTCCCCCCCAGCAGCTCCTACTCAGGTGCCAGCTTCCAACAGGGCCCTGCCAGCCAAAGAAAACCCAAAACCAAACTGTGAGGAGACCACATCTTCCTGCTCCCACTGTTAAAGGCAAATAATGCTGCAAAAAAAGAACAAGAATCAACACAAAATTTGTTCTGTCTCCCACAAATCAGTAGCACCACATCTCCCTGCTGTGGGTGGAGGGAGGACTCTGCTGTTCCATCAAAAGGAAGATAAAGTCATCCCACCCAAAAAGTGGAATTTCTCCTCCCTTTACTCTGACACAAATCAGGAAAATGACAGCATTGTTCTAGAAGCTTTTCTCCATGACACACTTTACAGTGAGCAACAATTTCTTATTTAATAATCAAAACAATTTCTTGAGTAATCAGAGCAGTCCTCTGGTATCTGAAAAAATAACTTTATTTCATCAGTGGGAGCACATGGACAAAGTTAAATCATCTCTCCAAAGCCTCTCTGAGCCAACCAAAATCTAAAAATCTCCTGATGTAAGGAAATCTCCTTCTCCTACAGCTTTCCCATATGTAAGAGTATCTACAGAGAGGAGTAAACACATCAAGGAAGAAAAACAAAAAGCAAAGCAGCAAGAGACTAAATAAAAAACATAAGGGACAGTATTTTTTATACAATAAAAAAGATTTTACTGGAGTAGACCTTCTGCCACCCATCCCTGAAAAACTCCTGAGGTTATCACACTGCTGTGTGATGTAGTGCAAGTGAGAGAAAAACATGTAACTGCACCAAATCTGGATTTGGAAGAAGTGATAATGTGTGACACAACACTAAAAAAAGGTAAGTAAATATATTGTGTTTCATTGGCAATGATCTCATTTGAATATTTGCCTAATGAGGGGGGATTAACTGGGTTAATGAACAGTGACTGCCCCAGTCAGACTTCAGCCAAACCATCCCAAACCCGTGCACACACCTGGGGATCTAAATTCTGCTGCCCAGCATGGCAGGAAGGATGGGAAATTTAGAAAACAGGGAGCTGGTGGAAGCCTCGTTTCTTGTGCTTGCTGATTCATGCAAGGAGGGAAGAGAAAAGGAACAAAAATGCACCAAAATGGTAAAAACCAAAGGCACCATCTGGCTCTGAGGAGATCTGGACTCATCTAAACAGCACCAGGACAGACACCCACATCCAGCCAAGCTCTGGTGCCTTGAGAGCAACATTCCAGCCTAGTCCTGGTTTTGATCCCACATTCCTGAGGGATCAAACCACCCAACCCACAAACACTGCTCCCAACACCTGCTTTTCTGGGAGACCTCAAACAAGGAGAGAGCAACACTGGCAGAGTTTGGAAAGTAAACTCAAATATTTCAATGAATGGTAAATCAAACATGGGAGTGAGGAACACAGAACAACTTGAAATTTGGTCAAACTGAGGCTGTCTGAGCCTCACACTGCAAAACAAAGTCAGAGCAGCAGTGACATAAACTAAACCCAGGTGTGACAGCTCAGCACAGAGTGCTTACTCTTACCATAGTATTAACAACAATAAACTAAATTATAAGCAATTTCATTACCATACTCGTTAGCAAACTACTGGATCACTTGCTCCCTCTTAGATTTCAGATTAAACAGCCTTATCCAGCACGATGTAAAGGATCCCAAGAACTAAAGCCACTGGGATCAGACCTTTCACTAAGTCCTGTCTTCTGAGCATTAACACCTGCTTACCGTTTCAATACCAGCTGACAGGGAAAACACTTATAAACAAAATCCCCAACTTCATAGAAGGCTAAAAATCATCTGAAATTAAAGCAAAGCAGCTTCTGCCATGGGGAGCTGTAGTTCTTCACGGGCACAGGCAGCACCGGGGAGTTTTCCCTGACATCCCCTGGACCAGCAGCTCATTCACAGTCACGTCCCATCGCTTCAGGAACGTCAGGACTGGAAACGGCACGGCAATTTCCACAGGAATGGTTAAATGTGCTCTGATAGGGAGCTCACAGGAAAAAATCCTCTATGTGAGGGAGGGCAGGCCCTGGCACAGGGTGCCCGGAGAAGCTGTGGCTGCCCCTGGATCCCTGGCAGTGCCCAAGGCCACCGGGACAGTGGAAGGTGATGGGGAATGGGATGAGCTTTAAGGTCCCTTCCCACCCAAACCACTCCACGGCTCCGAACCCTCGGGCTGGATCCCGCAGACCCCACGGAGCTGCCCTGAGTCACCCCCTGCCCGCAGTCAGTGCCCGGCGGGACAAACCCGGGCGGGGGCCGGAGCCCTGACTGCGAATATTCTTAAATTTAAACCCCCAAACCCTCCATCTCCGCCCTGAAGGAGAAAGAAAACAACTTCCCCGCCCGCACCCGCGGCACGGCCCGNTGACCCGGATGGAGAGAGGGAGGGAGGGGGAAGGAATGAGGGAAAGGGACAGGGAGGGAAGAAAGGCGGGAGGGAGTGGGGGGCTCTGCGCATGCTCCGGCCCCGCTGAGGGGTCGCGGCGGGCGGGTCGGGTCCCTGAGGGGCTGCGCTGTCCCGGTCCCGCCGCCTCTCCCGGAGGGTTTCAGGCGTCCCAAAAGCGGTCTGGGGACACTTTGGGCGGTGTTTGCACGGCACGGATCCATCCCCGGAGAAGCGACGGGCGCCTGCCGCCCGCTGGGCCCCCTGAGGGGCTCTCCAGGATCCCTGAGCTCAGAGCGATGAGTATTTATGTAAAAATCCTGCAAATCGCCCACGGAGCAGCATCTGGACGAGCGGTTGGCGGCTGGTGCGGAGGAAGGAGCTGCCCAGAGCAGCTGTGGCTGCCCCTGGCAGTGCCCTGGATCCCTGGCAGTGTCCAGGGCCAGGTTGGACAGGGCTTGGAGCAGCCTGGGACAGTGGAAGGTGTCCCTGCCCATGGCAGGGGTGGGATGGGATGAGCTTTAAGGTCCCCTTCCCACCCAAACCATTCTGGGAGTCCGTGATTCCTCCACTGGCATTAATCGGGATGGCTCTGGCATCAGCCTCGGACAGCTGCCAGATGGGAACAGTGACAGTTTGTGTCCTCCGCGGAGCAAATCACAGCTTAATCCAGCCATGAGATGGTTTCAGACAGCCATCATCTGAGCTGGGTGATATATCAGTGCCTATGCAAATTTATCTCTAAAGAAAGGACAAACCAACATTCTTACTTTGGTTCTTCACACCCCACCCCCCCCAAACTATTGAATTTCACTGACACAAATACTGAATTCCACAGCTTTGTCCTCACTTGGAAAGACAGAAAACAGCGTGGGTTTGTGATACAAGTAGTGAAATTTCTGTGGCTGAAATATTTTCTTTTAAATTTCAGAAACAGGGTGAAAGAGATGGCGAGCTGCGCTTCTCTACAAGGTGATTTGTCCACAGTGCAGCCCTTTCCCTCATAAGAAAACAGCCCAGCAGCTCTAACTTTAGGAAGGTAAGACCAGTCTCCCCTGTCCAGATAAAGAGATTCTGCAATTCAGATGCAGTGCAAAATTCAGGTGGTAATGGGTTACTCTCCATCCTCTGCCTTCCCTTGCTGCAATCTCCTGCTTTATCGATTCAATACCACATTTTTCTCCCTGGCCAGCAATATATTCTGCTTTAATACCACAAACTCCCAACATTTGTGTCCACTTCATGGGCATTTTAAATACTCTGTCTCTTGCAATAACACCTCTTTTGTAGCACTCCTGTAACATTCCTGACAGCAATAGCACCTCTTTGTATCAACACTTAAAACACTTGTAATACAACACACTAATCTTTGAATGGTGGTTGTTAACAAAGTACTCCCACATTTATCAGAAATTCTGGGGATTAGGGAAGCTGAATCCCATTATCCAGGGATTCACTGAAGTGCAGCTCTAACACCGAGGGTGCCCTTCGGTTGTTTTTCTTCTCTCCTTTTGTGGTTTGGGACCCCAAGAGAAAAATTTAATTAAATGTATCCTGAGGGTTATCCTCTGCTTCTCCCCCTGGACTAAAAACCCGCTTGGTGTTAATTAAGTTGGCAACAGTTGATTAAGGTAAATTGCCACTCTTCTGAATCCCTCACTGCAGTCCTGTATCCCAGACATGGGGCCCTGTGGCTGAGGGGTGACACCTCCTCCAGCAGAGCATTCCCAACTGTTATCAGAGGGCTTGGATGTCTCAGAGAAGCTCATCATCAGTAAATGAGTCATGAGTCAGACCACCAAAATTACAATGAGTTTGGGTCTGTGTGTCCCTCCCCGCTTCTTTGGATCACAATTTCAAGCTCTTCTCCAAAATATTAAATGCTACATATCTTTGTTTAAGCTCTGTAAAACAAGGTTTTAAAAGTAAACTGCACAATTCCTACAGTTGACCCCAAGTATGTGGAGACTTCTGTGAAACTGAGAGCATTAGTAATAGTCTCATTTCATTTACATGTTTCTGTAACAGTCTGCATTTAATTTACAAGTATCCTGTTAAAAACAGTTCTTTCAATACACATCAAAGTTTCATTTTAGCACAATCTTTTATTCAAAGTTTGGTTTCATTTGTCTCACCTGAAAGACAAATAGAATTAAACAGACATGCAGCATTGCCTGTGAAAAATGAAGCAGTTGTCCTTTATAGTGCAAGAGTGTAAAGCTTGATTTATTTGCACATTTTAAGGTGAAGAGGAGAACATTGTAGGCAGATCATTTTATACATTCAGCCAACACAGGAGCTGTGCTCCACAGAGTTAAGTTACACATAAAATACACACTGAGAATGTTTTAAGTGCTCTGGTGCATTGAGAAGCCACACAGGGTGGAGGCAAGAGATGTCAGTTCATGTTGGGTGAAGAAGCCAGGGATAAAGCCAAGGAGCTGCTCCTTCATCAAAGTACTGGGACAGCTCCTGGTGCTGGGAATCCTTCCCCTCTGGAATCTGGGGGTGCTGTGCCATGTGCAGGCCCTGCAGCAGCCCTGCACTGTTGACATTCACAGATCAGAGTGTGCTGAACAACACTTAAATCATTTTTCACCCTGGAACATGGCACAGGGCTCCTCTCCTTTAAACCTTCCTGTGCTGCTCAGCTATAAATATTTGCTGCAATTGCAGGCATGGTCATTGTCACCTCAGACTGAAAAATATTGTGTAAAAAGTTCAGTGTGAAGGTGAAAAACCCTTCCTGTTTCATCTTCTCTGGACTAGAAGGGAGGTGAGGAGTTTAATTCACTCCTGAAAGAGCAGAAAGAGCACAGAAGTCCCACAGCCAAGTTTAAATAAGATACTGGGTTTCTCTGGGCCCTGCTCATGCCTTTTCTTAAGCTGAAAAACAGAAAATAACTTTTTTTTGGAAGACTGGGAGAAAAAGCAAGAAAGAGAGAAATGCATAAAATAAAAACCCAAACTCAATCCCATTTTAAAATTCCAGCATTGAACAGCAGCAGCAAACAGGAGTGAGGTGCACTCCCTCAGTCTTACCCCTACATCAGTCATGGAGCTGAGGCCCATGGCCCAAGCAACAGCCTAGGCTCCACTGCTGTGGCACAATAATCAAAAATATGGTGATTTATGTGCTGTAGAAACAGATACCACCTGCAGTGGAGGCCTTTGGCAGGAAGTTTCCAGAAGCAAACAAAGGGAGATTTCCCTGTGGCTGCAGGTAAAGGGAACTGTCATTATTAAGTAGAATTATTTGAGCACACAGAGACTGCGTAAATAAAACATGGTTATGTAAAGCTTTGGAGCAAGACTTGCCTTTAGAAGCTTTGAAAAGAAAGGGCCAAACCCACACAATACCACAAAAGCTCATGGCTGGGGGCAGTTTTACTCAGAGAAGGGCTGAGGGCTCTGTGCAGGGAGGAAGGTCAGGAATCAGGCTCAGGAGAACTGGGGAGTTTACAGCACAAAGACCCCTGAACCAGGCCAGAGAGCAGCTTGCAAGCAAAGCACAGCCACATCAGAGCAGCTCTGTCCCCTGGCTGTGTCCATCTTTCAGGATGTCAGGGCCTGTGCTGAGGAGAAAAACCCAAACCAGGCATTTATGGCTGCAAAGTCTGTGCTCCAGTCACCTGCTGGCTTTAAATCCTGCCGAGAACTGGGACAACTGCACTGTTACACACAGGGCCACTGTGATCTGGATGTCAGCATCCAAACATTTAGGCCCTTCTGATGAAATATTTTATAGCACATCATTAACCACAGAGAATGTTGCCATGGAACAAGTGTGTGGGTTAGCACAGCTTGTTTGCAGACTCTGTTCTGTGGCTGCAGAACCAATAGGTCAAAACAGGTTGATTAAATGGGAAGAGATAAGGAAAGGCAGCATTCTTGTCCCCTTCCCATTTAGCCTCCCTGCACAGCTTCATTTTGCATTGTTAATGAACAAAAGCTGCCCATAAATTCACCAACAATCGATGACCACATCCAAAGGCAGTAAGTCAGTGTCACTGCACCCCAGCAAGATGAATGCTCTGGCAGTTGGAGCCCATTAACATCCTTATCTTGCTTAATCACAAACGAAGTATTGGAGGTGAAAGGAAAGCTGTTATTTCTTGAGGTTTCCTAAGCTCCAGTGCAGGGGATGCCACTGATAAGATCTGAATTGTGTCCAGCTGGTGAAGAACCCTGGGTACAGCCCCAGGGCACCTCCCCTGTGGAGGGGGGAGGTTATTTTTCTAAACTGCACAAAAATGCCAAAGCAATCGAAAGCATGCCCAGATTGAATCAGTCTGCAGAGCTGGCAGAGCAAATACATGCAAAGGAACAGTTCTGTTGTCATTTACAACAGCAAGAACCTGGAATAATCATGTACAAGTCAGGGGAGTTGTTGGGAATTTCTGGCAGTGGGAACAGAAACTGGCCATGAGTCAATTTAACAAATAAAAATAAATAAAGGAGAAAGACTGTTCCAAATCTAAGATAATCCCAAACCCCCTGGTGTTAGAGGAATCACTTAAAAATACACAGAACATGAGCACTATTTCTTTCAAATAAAGTTCCAAGGTCCTGGAGACTCCACTGTGCAGACAGCCCAAACCACACTGAGTGGACTTAAAATTCAGTTTCACAGCAAAAAGCCCCAATTTTAGAGCAGGCAGTGCTATCAAAGTGCCAGGATAACTTGCATCTACCAGTAAATGTTGTACTTTGTCCTCCTCACTTGACAGGTTCCCATTCTCCCCCCTTGTGTCCATTCTCCCTCCATATCAGCTCCTGGCCATCTCCTGGAAGCTGGAAAGATAAATATCAAAGTACACAAAGCTGCATTATCCTCACAGGTTTCAGGGAGTGCTGGGTTGTGCAACTTCTCTCCTTAGGTCACTCACAAGAGTAGACAAGTTTTGTTTTCATTTTTTTAAAAGGAAAAAAAAAAAAGGGGGGGGGGGGGAGGACCCCAGCTTACATCATCTAAACTAAGGAACTTCAACACCTTTAAGTATTTGGGACCACTAAAGTTGGGAATCCTGCCTCAGTCAGAAAGAAAATAAATAAATAAATATAAAGGGTAAAGAATTAAGACTTTGTCCAAAATTACATCAATTTCCCACCAGATACAGGCACATTCTCATTTCTCCATGTCCTCATCCTTTACAGTGCTCCCTCTGCACCATTTAATCCAACTTGAAGCTCCTGCTATGAAATCAGAAAACTGGCAAATAATCTTTGTTCTAAGCCATATAATCCAGTGGTGCTCTAAAAACAACCCCCATCCTCAGTGCTTATGTTCAACACCAGAACAGAAGCGCCCAAAATTTGTGGTTTGAAGGGATAAAGTGTTCACTCTCACCAGTTCTGCTGCTCTACACACACAGCAACTTCCAGTGTTGGTGCTTCAAAACAATTCCATTTATTGCTGTGTTAGGGGAGCTCCGTGGTCACACCAGGATTTAGAGTCTTCCTGGAAAAATCTGTCACAGTCCCTGTAAATGAAAGATTAAATCCTGCTGTCCCCTCTCTGTGAGCAGCTCCTGAAAACTTGTCTGGAGATAAAACCACTTCCAGCAGGGCTGAAAACTGCACAGTCACTTCTTTTCCACAGCATCTCCTCTCTCATCAGTTCCATGGTGCTGCATTCACCTTTCCACACTCCCAGCCAGCAGAATTCCAAGTAGAACTGGGATCTGCTTCCTGCCCAGACAAGTGCATTCAGCTTCCCAACTAGAAAGAGTTGTTTATTTTAACAATCAGCCTGGAAAGTTCAGCTCGAGATGAGCTTGAAACTCTTATCAAGGTTGGCTTTACGCTTGCTTCTATTTGAACAGGTAAATAAATAAAGGTCAAACTCCTGGCGACTCAAATCAGTCCTTGAAGGTCACTCACTCCTTCTTGCTGTGCTCCAGCACCCTGTAGGGAGGGGCAGAGACTCCTTTGGATCCGTGCTGCTCCTGCACGATGGGCAGCGTGGCTGGAGTGTAGATTTCTGGCATGCTGTCGTTGTTCTCCAGGGCACCGTAGGAGAAAGAGGCTTTGAGGTCAGGCTGCACTGCAATCCCTTTGTCGTGCATGTTCTGCATGCCTGCAAGAGCAGAGGCACAGATTAGGGACAAAAGTGCATTTTCCTGCTCTCTGTTCAGCCAGGAAATGAGGAGTCTCTGAGGTTCATCACCTCCTCATGTGTTAAATCAAAGACAGGATGGGTTTGTGCTCAGCACTGGAGCAGCTGATGGAGAAATAAACTTCAAGTGAATGAGGGATGGCTCTCAGTTATCCATCCAGTGCTGCAGATCTTTTATACAGCTCACCAGAGACTTTAGCTGTGCTTCCCAAAGAAATTTCTACTCCTCTACCTTTTAGAACTTCTCAGCCATGCCTCAAAATCAGTTCTTCCTGCTGGACCAAGCCCAATCCCAAGCATATGCTCAAATCAGTTCCTGTTCCCAGATAACAACTGCCTGATCCACCCAATTCTGAACAGAGCCAAAGCCTGAGCCCTCCCTGGGCAGCCTAAGCCTTAAACAGAGCGATGAAGCCCTGGATTTTTACTGTTACCTGGCATGGCATCCATTGAGATGTAGGGCTCAAAGGGAACAGGCTTCTTCCTGTTCCTGGTGATCAGGAAGACTCCCAGGAATGCTATGAGGCACCTGAGGGAGGAGACAAGATCACTGAGATCCCTGACAAATGAGAGCACAGAATATTCTGTGTTGCTCCACACAGAATTCAGACCTGGAGTTCAGGCACTGCCAAGTCAGAATTGCAGGGCACTGTCCCAGCTGAGCCCCCTGGAGCAGCACTGGAACACCCCCAGCAATCAGCACAACTTCACCTTTTCTCTATCAAAACACAGGGACAAGTCTCCATGTTAATTAATTAATTAACCTTGACTAACTGCAGGGGAAAGGAAGCATATCAACATTTGGGTTTTCTTTGATGGAATTCCAGGATTTAGCAGCCTGACCTTTGAAAGACTCCCTGTAAACACACCACCAACCATGGATGTGGATTTTTACAGAGCAAGGTGCAGTTCAGAACAATGATCACCCAATTGTTTGGGTTTTTTTTTTTTCTGTACTTATCTAACAGTCACTTGAGAATTTCCCCTGATTATGGAGAGCTAATTACACCAAAACACTGAGTTACACAGGAAATGTTCTACTGATCAGATCTGCATTGTGCCTTCTCCATGCTCTAAAAACTCCAGAAGTCAGACACAGTTCAGGGAAGGTGCAAAATCTGAAATAAGGTTCCCCAGAGAGGGTTTCTCTGGGTTATTTTACAATTCTTCCAGATTCATGAGCAGGCATCTTGAAAACCAAGCCATATGCTCAACACCCAAGCTGATCTCCAGGATTTAGTGATTAATTGTTGTGTAATTGTGCATTACTGAGGGTTACATTATTTTTTCCAGACACAACACTGAGCTCTAAGAGCCACTCTCTGCTCTGGCAAAGTGCTCTCAGCCTGTTCTTTTCTCCAAGACACTTTGTCCCTCCAACAGAGAGATATTTTAAAAACAGATTTGTATTTTTAAAATTCGAGTCACATGAAACAACAGTTTTCTGTCAAGGAAACCTGGAGCACTTACCCCAGTGCAAACATACAAATGTGGAGAACATCTTCCCCCATGAAGTCCAGGTAAAAAGTTGCTCCTTGAAAAGGAAATAATTCATTACATCTTCCCAATTCCATTTTCAGCACGTCCCTCCAGAACCCACATCAGCCAGGATTCCTATTTTTATAGCCAGCACCTTTGTTTATTTAATGATCTTAAAATAGGTGTCCTGATTTCTATTTTAACACAAATTATTGACAAATCTTTTTGAGTTTCACTACCAAAATAGTTCTGCTGATGTCACTAATAGAGATGCAAGTGAACCTGTGCAGCATAAACAAGAGGGACTATTTTGGAATAATGAAACAAATTGGATTTGACTACAAAGAGATACAAACTCTTGACCCCAAACAACAACAAACAGTTCAGACCTCTAAGAGAAGTGTCCTTGGTGTCCTGAGTGGCAGCAGGACACACATTCTGTCTCCTGCTCTTTACATTTTTAATGTAAAGAAAATAAAGTGAAAAATAAAGAAAGATAAATATAAAAACAAAATAAGCTGCTGAATCTGAGAGCAGCCTATGGCTTGGGACATGACAGGAAATAAATACCAATTAAAGAGCAGGCCAGACTGATGACACTGAAGAGGAGCATTAAAAGGCTCTGTGTAATTTATGTATTTATTTATTGCCCTCTATGGCTGGCAGGGCATTGCTATTTACACAGCACTGCCAGGCAGATGCATTTCTTGAGTGCTGGGTTTGGGGTTTTTTGTGTTTGTTTTCCCCAGTTTTGCTCCTGTGTCTGAGAACAAAACCTCTCAAAGGCTGTTCCTCAGGTCTGAGCCCCAGGGCTTGAAGATGCTCGGTTTTGTTCTTGCAGATAAAGCTTTTCCATGTGAGCAAGGGCTGAAATGGGAGAAATCCAGAAAGAAAAGAGCCTGTAAAGCTGGGAGCTGCTCACTCTAAATACAACAAGAAGGTTGTCAGGAAGAGATCCCAACACCTATGAGCAGAGGAAGCAAACTGGTCACACATTTTAACAAAATCTAGGTAAGTTCAGTAAGGAAACATTTACACCTGCACATCTGAAAACACACATGGAACAAGGAACAGTCTCAAACATAAATTCCCCTGCACTTAAAACAAAATGACAGCACTGAACAGAAAATTTTAACACGGTCTAATGGGACAATTCACATTTTAGAAAGGAAAAAACACCCAAACAAAAACAGTGCAGATGACAAGGAAATAGAAGTCATCGTATTGCTGAGTATTCACCTTCTCCAGGAGGATTATTTTCCAAAATCTGTTGCCCAATTTTTTAGAAAGGTTTGTGGAGTTACCTGCTGAGATTGCTGCTGTGGTGGACAGGATGTAGCCAATGCTGGAGATCTGGGCTGAGTCATAGAGCTGGGAGGCTTGAGCTAAAAACCTGCAACACAATCACAGGCAACAGGGGCTGATTGGGAAGGATCCTTTTTTTGGAAACACCTTTCAAAAGTGATGCATAAATTTAAGGAAATTCATTCTTTTGCTCACTGAACAGCAGCAGCAGCAAGCCTTGGAACGAATAAAAAGGACAGAAGAGGGTTTATGGCTGCACTGACTGCAGGTACTGAAATTACTGCCCCAACCTCAGGGCCAGAGTGTCCCTCATATTTTGAGAAGCCTTTTATCCCTGCTGCTACCAGCTCTTTATGTTATTGCAAGTAGAAAGGGAAAAAAAAACCCTAAAAATAGACACATTATCAACAACACTTTGATTTTAGCCAGTGCACAGAGACTGCATTTGATTGGCCACCGTTTCAGTCCTAAAATTGTTTGGCAAATACTGGGATTAAAACCACTTGGCAGTGTCACTTTGTGGAAAAGCAAAGACTACCCAGGCTCCAGGGACAGGTCACAGGAAACAATGGGTAATTCTCCTAAATTTTAATAGGTATTTTTGTCATGGTTCCTGACCTCACACAATTCCAGACAAAGAGAGGAGCTCTTACGTGGCCTGGTAGATGGCTGTGGCAATCATGCACACCAACATGATGTAGAAGATGGGTGAGTCCAGCTGCAGGGCTCCCTGGATGGACACCAGGATCATCCCAGCCACGGCCTTCACTGTCACCACGGTCATGGAACCTGGGGGGGGTCACCACATTCAGCTGGGGCCCCTGCAAGAGGCTGCAAACAACCCCAACACCCACAAAAACCTGACCCTCCTCCTGCCAGGCCAAACAAGGGATGCAAACTGTCTGTTTTCCACCAGTTCTGCCTGGTTTATTCCCAACAAACCCACCACAGCAACCTCCCATGGATCACTGAACCCTTCTCTATCAATGTCTACAAAACTGGGAGAATTTACTGGTTTTCTAAGTGTTTAGGGAGTGTTGTGCAATCATGTGAAGGGAGGATACAAATTTCCATTTGGTTTGGTTAAAAAAGCCAAGGAAGTCTCCAGAACAAGAATCAGAAAGAGCTTTCCTTTCTCTTTCTTGAAAGTTGGGCCATTCAGAATTAGGGCAGTTGCTTTGTAATTCATGGAGCCTCTGAGCCACCACTGGAATCCAGCCCCAAATATCTCAAAAAACCAAAAAAGAATAAAAGAAAAGACACTGGAGGAACTGAAGGTGCTTAAACAGCAAAAACTGAGGGCTGTGACACAGATTTCAGCATGGCAGACTTGCCATTACTCATCCTTTTAAAAGTTTAATTGATTACAGTTTCTATATTAAAAAAACTTATTAAATGTGTAATCCAGAGTCACTGTAGGATCTGACTGTGGGATATCAGAATCATCAGGGACTCCATTTAACAGGGCCAAGCTGGGGTGGCAGAGGATTCCTCATTCCTTTAACCACACAGCAAATCTCCCCAGAGCCAAATTACTCTTGTAGGTCAAATCCTCTCTTTCACCTGCTGCCTCAGCCCTCCTTACCCACTAAATGCCACCCTCTCTGTGCCCAGATTAAAATTAGAGAACACTAATAAATAACCTGCACATTCTGTGCTTGGCAGATTATTTGTCTGATGAAGAACAAGCCTTAATTGTTTTGCAGAGATCCTAAAGAGATCCATCAGCTTCAGGAACATTTCTGGAGGAAATTAGTGCATTCCAGGGCATTAATTAAATTAATATAATCTCCTGCATGCTGTAGATGCCTCCATTTACTGTTTAAAGGTCTTACAAGTCCATATGAACTTACCCAGCAAAGCCACCAGCAGAAGAATAATGACAATGTAGTTTGCATTTCTCTCCTTGTAAAAATACAGGAGCAGACAGAAAACAATGATCTCCACAAGCTACAAAAGAGAGAAATGAGAATATTGGAGATGCAGAGCACGTAGGGTTGGCAGTAAATGAGGTTCTGAACCACTCAAACATTAGAATACGGCAAATCAAAGGAAAATGGGGATCCCACACAATTATAGACCAAATTCAGCATCATCTTAGATTCCAGTTAGAGGAGATATTCAGCAGCTTCTTGCAGAACAGGATATACAGGACACTTTTGGTGCTGGATTTATGGGAAAGCAGCAGATCAAATGGTCCTGCCTGAACATTCACAGCAGAGATCTCAGCCTGCTTTCTGCAGTGGGGTTCCACAAGTGATCCCTGGAAAAATGGCCAAGCTTGCCTTCATTAAAACACAAATTTCATGGGATTTTCTACAAGAGATTCATGGCTCCAGAGAAAGTGTGGAAAAAGCCCAGATTCAGGCACAGTCAATTTCCAATTAAAGATATTTAGTCCTACAGAATTCAGATAAAGAAAAGGAGCTGTGCATGTGTCTGACCCCTGGAAAAGCTGTCACAGGTTCATGAGTGAACACAAGGAAATGGAAGTCCCCCTCAAGAGAAAACCACCCCACCCTCCATGGCCCCCTCACCATGTACAGCAGGAATGGCCAGCTCACTAAATGCCTGGTGATGTTTTCTGCTGTCATCTTCTCATGGCTGTTGGGTCCAAATGTCACCAGCAGGTAAGTGCCAACAATTGCCAGGCCACAGCCTACGAAGGACAGCACGTAGCGCCCTTGGGCAGGCACAGGAGCAGGAGAGGACAGGGTTAGTGAGGCAGGGGGCATGCATGGAATTAATGAATTAATCCCACAGGACCATCAGTGATATTGTGGATGCTGTCTGGGGAATTCTTTGGTGCTCTTCCTGCCCCACTTCCAAAATATTGCAGCCACCAGGGGCAGTGGGGGGATGGGAGCTGAGACAAAGCTGGTACCAGGTGGCATCTGCTAAATAAATAAAGCTACCAGATCTGTGTTTGGGGCTGATCCTGCCTGGCACTGCCCACTGCCCTTTTCCCACCTCTGCAAACCTCTCCACGTTTATGGAATTCAGCTCATTCCCTTGTGCCTCTGCTATTGCAGGATCAGAGCTGCAGCTTCAGCCTCATTCTAAATTCTGGGAGGTTCAGGGGATTTGGCACAAGCCAGGAAAAAAATATCCATTTGTAATAAACAGTGGATGAGATGACACATTTCTTCCAAGAGGTGCTAATGAGACCTTGCCATCCCTGTAATTATAATTCGTGAGAGGCCATGCTATGAGTGTTGAATGGTAAACACAGGAAAAATGAAAGAAACTGTGAAACTTACTCAAAAATTCCTTGGGCTTCCATTTTTCTTTAATAAATATAATTCCTATAATTGCACTAGCTGTGGAAAAAAAAAAAAAAGGAGAGAGAAACAGTGAATTCTGGAGTCAGGAATCTCCCAGTGGAACATACTGAGATTTCTCTCCTCCTTACCCACAACAGACACTGCACTGAGGGGCACAATCAGTGAGAGAGGAGCAAAGGCATAGGAGGAAAACACTCCCAGTTCTCCCAGCACCAGCAGGAACAATCCACTCCACCAGGTCTTGGTTTTGAAGTAGGCCCGGGGGTCTTTGGAGCCTGCCAGCCTGATGTGGCTGTATTTCTAGGCAAGAAAACAGAAATAAAGCAGCTTTGTCATGTTTGATTGCTTATTTCAGTGCAGGATGAGTATTTGCTTCAGGACACTCACCTGGAGGTTGAGTGCAATGCTGCTGACAAGATGCCCAAAAATAGCCAGTAATGCCCCAATCAAGTTCTCCTGTAAAAACAAAGGGAACACACAATTATTAAATTTAGCCAAGGAATTCAGAGGAGTGTGCACACTCTGGAGGAGAGCAGACTTTTCAAACTGTTCCTGAATCATGGGACAGTTTGGGTTGGAAAGGACCTTTAAAGGTCATCTGCTCCAACACCCAGCTGTAAATAAATGCTGTTTATCTTCCTCCCTTCCTCCTGATCTGGGGCAATTCAGATAAGTGCTGTGGCTGTGCTCCAGACCTGTGAACTCAGGTGGAAGATAAGCCTCAACAGCCACTTTCTCCAAGAGGCTTCAATTAGTTTGCAGTTTCTCAGAGAGGAAGAAGATAAGGCTAAAAAAACCCACACCATCATTCACTCTTCCCTTTGAAAAACTCCTTTATGGGGATTTTATTGCCCTGGACAGAGAATGGATCATGAACCTCTGCTTCCCAACCCTCTTCTCCACTTGTGACAACTGCTGGTTCAGTCACTACTTCAGCCCATCTGATGAGGCAGCCCAATTAGCACAGATTTTAGGCTGCTTTTTATATAAATCAGTTATTCCCAAGGTCACAGGAGACTGCTGACAGCTCCCAACCTCTTCTGCACTGACATTCCCAGCTCAGCAACAATTCTCATGCTCTATAGATGGAATTTGAAATTTAAAAAAAAAGGATGTAAAGCAGGCTGAGTCACAAAGGAGATATAGAGGAGTGAAGAGCCTGAGGCTAAGCCAGGCCACTGAACATTTGTGTGCTCCCAAAACAGTCTAAATCTCATTCCATGTCATTAGCACTGTTCCTTCAGCCCGGTCCTTACCTGGATTGATTTGGGATAACCCAGCTCACACTCAGAGGTGAATATCAATAAATGTACTAATCTTGATTTTCTCATACACAGAAGAACTTTCAGGTTTCAAATTCTTAGCAGCAGAACAAAACCCTCTTTATCAGAATGCACAAAAATAAGATTTGCCCAAACAGCTTCACTCAAAACCACCTGAGAGAGGATCCCAGGACAGACAGAGAAGGCGGCAGGAGGATGTCACTGTGTCACCACAGTGCAGAGTTTTCTGGGCTGTGACAGCCTCAAGTCAACAGCACGTGGGTCCACAAGGGCCCAGGACTGTGGTCTCAAAAGACTTTTTCCACTGGTGAAAAAAAAAAAAAAAGCTCTTCTTGCTGAGATTTTCTGAGCACCTTGAGAATCAAGGATTTAAACAGAATTTATCTGTTCCCAGCTGCAGAACAAGGAGGAATTACAGCCCCATGTCCCACCCCAGCTGCAGCCTCTGCTGTGGGCTGACCCTGCTGAAATTCAAACACCTGAATGCACAGAGCAAACCAGAACCTCTGCTCTGTTACTGCTGCATGGCTTAGGCTGAAAAGGCACCTGTCACAATTACTGCACCTGAACACCTTCACACATCCACACCTTGCCACTGCCACGCTTTCCTCCAGTTTCTCTGCTCTGCAGACACAGAACTTCTCTCACTGACACCCCAGGGCCTCCAGAAAAGGCTGAATACAAAGACAGAGCCCTTTCTGCAGAAACTAACCCCAAACCAGCACCATTATCAGCTTATTCCAATCAGCAGGGCCTTCTGGGGATGGAAAGTTCCACACTGGGGTGGAAAGCTGACCTTGTAAGAGAAGGAGTCTGTGTGTGGCTGCACAGAAACTGCTGCGGTGGCCAACGGGAGCTGCTGGAGCTGCAGGCTGGGGCTGTTGCCTCCTTCCATTTTGGGGTGTTTTTTTTTTTTGCTTTTCTGCCTCCTCGATGCTGGAATTTCTCTTTAAAGAAGAGACTTGGACCCTGCTGGAACCAACTTCTGGTATCGCTCCTTGCCATCCATCCTGTTCCCTTGGACAAGTTCAGGGAAGCACAAACAAGTTCTGCTGCTTCCCTTCCCCTGCCCTGTCTCAGGGTGGGCACCACAGGCAGGCAGGAGGGTGGAAGAGCCACTATGTCCAGCCACTCAGTGAAGCAGCAGGGTTATATTCCTTCAAGGTGAATCTAAGGGAAAAAAAAGAAAGAAAAATCAAAAAATTAGACCAAATAAATCAGTGGTCCAAAACCTGCAGTGAAAGATAGGCCACAGAAACACCCCTGGAACCGAACTCACAGCTGCACAGAAAACAAGAAAGCAGGTTTTAAATGTCTTCTTAGAAAGCCTCGGACAGAAACTCACACAGACTTTGCTTTACAAGCTCTTGTGAGCTGGCTGGGCCCCAGGGGTGACACACTCAGCTGGCATTTAACAGCATCACAAAGGCTCGCAAGTGCTCCAAGCTCTGCTTTTCATTTCCCTCCTCCCTGAACCTCCAGTTTGTCCAGGACCAGCGTCCGTGAGTCACCCCCATCCCCACGTGCTGGGGCTGACAGCGCTGCTCTCCCTGCACGCAAAGGTCAATCCAGGGGAAGCCCTGCCAGCAGCCTGGATCCCTCAGAGCCCCAGGCCCTCGGAGCAGACTCATTGGCGGTGTCTGGAAAGCACCACACGAGCTCCCTGCACCCCCAGAGAGCTCGGGGAGCAGCAGCAGCATCCCCGAACTGCCGGGCTGTCCCAGCGTGGGCGCACAACAGCCGTGAAAGGGCAAAAGCCCCCATTTGTGAGGGGATGGGGCAGCAAATCCCCTTCCCATCGGGAGCAAACCCTGCCGAGGCAGCGCAGAGCAGCCAGACACCCCCGGGCCGGGACCTGCGCTGTTCCCACCAAACCCTCCGGTGCACCTGTCCCTCCTCTGCTC